>JAOTON010000074.1:732500-1000000 GCA_034440635.1 Lepas anatifera
GTGCGACAAGCCTGCCGCTGTGCTACCTCCAGCTGCTCTAAGTTAGATGCTGCTACCCGTGCCATCCAGCCTCCAGCTGCGTAATCGGCACATGACCTGACGAAAGCCAGGTAGGTAGTGCGGAGGTCAGACGCCCTTGCACCCCAGCTTTTGCCGCTGAGAGCTCGCAGAGAAGCATTCCTCCTCTTCATTTTGGCTTTCAGGTGTTCTGTGTGCTGGTGGAAAGACAGGGTTCTATCATACTTGATTCCCAGAAATGTTGGTGCAGTCTCATGTCGGAGTTGGGAGGTGCCGAGGGCTAAGGCACACTCTCTACGGGCCTCCGCTGGGTCCAGGGTGAAGATAGTACCCACCGTCTTCTCCCTGCTGACCATCATCTTCCATTCCTCAGCCCAGTCGAGGAGCTTGTCGAGTGCTCGCTGTACCCTCTCTTCTGCCCTAACGATCGACTTGTCAGACGCCCAAATCGCCAGGTCGTCCGCGAAGAGAGAGGTTTGGACGTCTCCGGGCATGTGGGTGGGCAGATCGTTGATGTATGATAGGAAGCGTGTTGGCGAGGTGACCGCACCCTGCGGCGTTCCCTCCCTTAGACAGCGGAAACGGCCACACTTGCCGTTGTATTTGACGCATGCCTGGCGATCAGAAAGAAAGGCGCGGAACCAGGCAGTGTAGCAGCGCGGTAGGCCCATGGCAGCGAGCTTATAGATGATGTCTGTCTTCCAGGTCCTGTCGAAGGCCCGCGAAAAGTCGACGAGTACCATGACTGTTCTTTCTCGGCGTTCTGTCGCCTTTCCAAGCACCCAGGAAGAGTATAGGCACGTAATCCGTTTCCAGATAATGCCTCATCGTCGCCAATAATCGTACGGGCGGAGCTCATCTGGTGCCCCCTGGAGCTGATCATGTGCCCTCTGAGCAGATCTGGTGCCCTCGTAGTCAATCTGGTGCCCCCCTGAGAAAATAAGTGTGCATTCTGAACCTATATAATTCTCTCTGAGTTAGTTTGATGCCTCCGAGCTTGCCTGGTGTCCTTTTAGCTGTTTTAGTGCCCCTTGAGCTGATCGGGTCCCCCTGAGCTTATTTAATGCCTCCCGGAGTTGATCTACTGTCCAGGGGTGCAGCCAGGGGGGCACAGGGGGCACGTGCCCCTATCACTGCCGGGGTCCCCTTTGAATGACAGGTGGTGTACCCAATTTGGGCCGTGCCGCTCGAAATTTAGTGCCCTACGCCGTTGAACCTAGATGTAACTGGACCACATGTAGCGATTGAAACTATTGTTGGACAACTTATTACCTTTTTCGGTCAGCTAGGACATTGTGTCGCCTTTCCAAGCACCCGGGAAGAGTATGGGCACCTAGTATGTGTCCACTTAATGCCTCATCGTCGCCAATAATCGTACGGGTGAAGCTAATCTGGTGCTCCTTGAGCTCATCTCGTGGCCTCTCAGCTGGTCTTGGCCCCTTGAGCTGATTACATGCCCTCTAAGCTGATCTGGTGCCCCTGAGTCAATCGAGTGCCCCACTGAGCAAATAATTGTGCCTCCTGAACCTATATAATGCCCTCTAAGTTAGTCTAATGCCTCCAAGCTTGCTTGGTGCCCTAATAGCTGATTTAGTGCCCCTTGAGCTGATTCGGGCCCCCGAGCTGATATCACGCCTCCTCAAGTTGATTCTGTCTCCTAAGTCAATATGGTGCCTCTTCAGCTGATTAGGTGCCCCCTCAGCTGATTATTGATGTCTCCTTAGATGGCCTGATGCCCCCCTGAGCTGGTTTGGTGGGCTCTGAGCCCACCTTGTGTCCCCTGAGCTGTTATGTTGCTCCCTGAGCTGATTTAGGCTCCTGCCATAGTCTGGGGGACTGGGAGCTGATCTGGCCCCTGAGCGGATCGATCTGGTGCCACCTGAGGTGCACTAATGCCCCTGAGTCGATCTGGTGCCTCCTGAGCCCATCTGATGCCCCCTGAGCTAGTCTGGTGCCCCCGAGCTAATCTGGTGCCCTTTAAGCTGATCTGGGCCTCCTTACGTGATTTCATGAGCAGCTCTAAAGCCTTGAGTTGAGCTGGGTCCACAGAGGCTGATGAGGGCCCCTGAGACGGTATGGGGCTTCTGAGCTGATTAAGTGCCTCCTGACTTGATCTGGTATTCCCGAGCTGGTCGGGGACCACTGATCTGATTGTTTGTCCCCGAAGCTGATCTGGTGCCCTATGGGCATCTAATATCCCCTGAGCAGCTCTGGGACTTTTGAGTTGATTGGGCCCCGAGCTGCTGAGGGATCCCTGAGCTGATTTAGTGCCCCTGACTTAAACTTGCCCCCTGCGCTGATCGATCTGGTGCACCCTGAGCAGATATACTGCCTCCTGAACTTAACTAATGCCCCTGAGTCAATCTGGTGCCTGCTGAGTCATCAGTGTGTCTCCTGAGCCCATCTTATTCCCTCTGAGCTAGTCTGGTGCCCCATGGCTAATATGGTGCCTCTTAAGCTGACCCGGACCTCCTGGGCTGATTACGTGATTTCCTGAGCAGCTCCCAGGCCCTGAGCTGAGCTGGGCTCACAGGGGTTGGTGAGGGCCCCTGAGATGGTATGGGGCTCCTGAGCTGATTAAGTGCCTCCTGACTTGATCTGGTATTCCCGAGCTGATCTAGGCCCCGAGCCGGTCGGGGACCACTGATCTAATTGTTTGTCCCTGAGGCTGATCTGGTGCCAGGGGCGTAGCCAGGATTTCGCTCAGGGAGGGGCGGCGCCCCGAAAAGGGCCCCTACGACAGCGCAAAAAGGGCCCTGATGGGTAAAAAGGGCCCTGCTTGTTACAGAATTGAGCACTGAAGACGGCTTACAAGGGCCTGTCTGGTATAAAATGCCAAATTTGGCCACAGAGCATAGTGCGGGCGAGCCGCGCTTCTCGCGACTCGTGTCATCAGGGTTGCCCTTCGGGCCCTCAGGGAGGGGCGGCTGTCCCTGCCGCCCCCCTTGGCTACGCCCCTGTCTGGTGCCCTATGGGCCGATCTGGTGTCCCCTGAGCAGCTCTGGGGCTTTTGAACTGCTTGGGCCCCGAGCTGGTGAGGGATTCCTGAGCTGATTTAGTGGCCCTGACTTGATCTTGCCCCCTGACCTGACTTGAGGCCCCTGAACTGATATGGGGCCCCCAAGAGCGGATCTAGGTTCGGAGGGTACCCTGAGTTGGTCTAGGCGCTGAGCTTGTGAGGCCCCTTAAGTTGGCTTGAGGTCCCCTGAGGCGATATGGCGCCTTAAACTGTTCTGGGGCTTCTTGAACTGGTTTAAGGCATTATGAGCCTATCTGTGGCCCATTGAGATAGTCTGATGACCTCATCTCTGGGACCAATGAGCTAGTCTAGTCCCTGGGTGAAGCATGAGCTGCTCTGTGGCCCTGATCTACATCTGAGGTGGTCTTTAATAGACAGATATTAAGAACACAAGGCCAACTCCCATCATCACGGGGCGGGGTCACTGAGCTAGTCTAGTCCCTGGGGGCACAACTGGGGGGGATGGGGAAGCTGCTCTGGAGGCCTCTGATCCACACTTGGGGGGCCCCAGAGCTGGTCTTGAATATATGGGGAATAAGAATACAATGGAAACTCCCTTTGTAAAACGGAGCTAACGAGGAATGAGGAATCTCTAAAACGGCTTGTGATACCTAGGCACCCCTGGTTATATGAATTGCTTATTATAATGGTGGATTCTGGGAAGGGATGATAAAAAGGCATGTGCCCCTGAGCTCAGAGCACAGTCCCCTAAACCAGGATTTCTACTAATTAATTTAAATGAAGAACTAGTTTTCACAATTTTTAGCCCTGTCACACGATCCCCATCTAAACCACCGGCCTGTTCACCTTTTATTTACTCTTAACTGGGACCGATCCTTGAGAATATGAAACTTAATAAACGTGTTCAAAAAGCATCTCCCAAATTTTTCCGGCAGCAAAAATATGCTCTTCCAGACACTATGCCAATCCTCGTCCCACGGCGATTGTGGGAGGCAAGGAACTTAATCCGCGTTCAGCCAGGGCTCACTCGTCACGACAAAGCCAGTGGGCATAACAAATGAATTTTCGACTCCAATATACCTTAACCTGCACATTGTAACAGATATCACATGCTCCGCTGATTTCTCTGATGTCAAAGTACTTGCATGAGTTGGCTGATTTGTCCTTAAATCTATCCAAAACAGTCGTGTTTTGGCTACTTCCATGACATTTTGTTGATATTTTTTCCTTTTTTCGGTTTTAATCGCGTTTTCCTTCTCCATCAATGATTTATTTGCATATTTATTGAACCAAAGATGCCCAAAAAATGATATAAACAAAGATATAGTAAGTTTTTTTGGGTTACGTTAAAAAGTGCCCTTTTTCCCCGGGGTGCCCCTCAAAGTTGGTGTGCCCCCCCATACCAAAGCTCTGGCTGCGCCCCTGCAGGGACGCACTATTGCTTTCCAGGGGCGCCGTTACTGCCCAGGGGTGTCTTTCTATCTAGGGGCGCATATGCTGTCTAGGTGTATTTTTCTATCACAGACATGATTGAAATACATGCCACTACGTTATCCTGGGGTGCTTTTTGTCTCCGGTAAGGCGCTATTCTTATCTTCCGGGCACCAGTTTATCCAAGGGCACCTATGTTGTCCAGAGAACCTTTGTTATCTAGGGCTGCCTTCGCTGTTAACCCTCGCCCCACCGGGGGGCCATCGATGGCCCCCCTAAGGTTTTTCCGGGATAGCAGAAAAACGACGAGGCGCAGAACCGCGGTTGAGGGCTCTACCTCTCACTGCATCATTTTCCCATCATCCCTGAATATTTTTTACCCCGGGTCACCCAAGGTCAGGTCACCAGACGAGGTCAACCAAGGTCACCTCACTTCACCTTTAGAGCTCTGTAAGAGCTACATTTCAAAGTCGATCGATTTGAAACTTCCTACACTTCATGACCCCTCCAGGGTCTACAAGGTGTATATCCGGGATTTTTCGATTTCGTGCCCTGAGGTCAGGTCACGAGGCGACCTCTCCCATAGGAAAAGCATGGGGAAAAGCTATTTCATGATATAAAAGCCACAAAAATGATTGCAAATACTCAGACTGCTCAGAACAGCGTTTTTGGACACCCTTTCACGGATCCCAGGGGTCATATTTGCCCTTTTGACTTTTCCAAGGTCATCCAAGGTCACCAGAGGTCAAGAACAGTATTTTGACAATGACTTTTGACCTAATTGAGCTAGAGCGGTGAAAAAAACACCATCGTGTTTGTCCTGTCACTGGCTTTCATTTGATATACGGCAAGGTCACTTTTTAACCTTTCGTGACCTCAGGTCATCTTAGGTCACGAGGTGACCTCTGGCGGTCAAACCACTGGCGGGAGGTCTTTACGTTCCACATAGCGGAAAAAGTACTGGCAATTTGCTATCAAATGTACTTTACCAGGCCTCAATAGCTCTAATGACATAAGAGTTATGCCCAGTTTGCTTAATCATTGCATATTTGAGTGAAAATAGCCGATCTTGACCTAATTTGACCTCTGGAGGTCAAACCATTGACCTGAGCACTAAAACATGCGAAGTAATTTCTTGCTGAATTCACGCAAGCTTTCTATTGCACTTTGCAGATTTGCGCTAACGCCCATATTTTCGGAGTTAGAGGGGGGCCATCGATGGCCCCCGGTGGGGCGAAGGTGGCGCCGGACCCCCGGTGGGGCGCGGGTTAAGGGGCACCTTTGCTACCCAAAGGGAGCATTTTACTTTCCTGGAGTGTCTATTTCCATCTAAGGGGCGCATATGCTATCTTGGAGCGCCTTTCCAAACATGGGGCGCACTTTTCTACCCAGGGACACCTTTGCACTTGAGGGGGCGCTTCTGCAATCCAGGAGGAGCCCAAAATGGATGGAGAATAAAAATTCTGAAATATGGCGCTCGAACACTGAAATAAAGTGCCTAGTTATCAGAAAGAGGCGCTCATCTGCTGAGCGGGGAGGGCTGCTGGTTGGTGAGGGCAGCGTTCTCGGAAGTGGGGCGCACATACTCGTTTGCCTGGGAGCCGTTTGAGGGCGGCATCCAGTTCGCTCCTTTTGAAAGCGCAGCAGGCAGCCGTGCGCTCACCTTTGCATCCGTCACATGGTTTTTGGAGGTGGCGGGTGACAGAGTGTTTGTATCGGCGATCCCTCTTAATTCGCGGCGGGAGGTGACTGACTCTGGCATATTCCTTAATGAACGCATCAGCCTTCTTACTGTCAGTGTCGATGGTTTTCCCCTCACTTGAAGCGCTTCATCCTGGCGGCCGCCTTTTTCCTTTCCGTCGATAGAGCGGATCGTGCGCCAAACTTTTTCAGGTTCTGTGCGCATATTCAGCCTCCCAGTGAAGCTCTTCCAGTGTTCCTGGCGAGTGCGTTTTATGAGGGCCTTGACCTCACGAGTGGCGTGAACCCAGGCTGACCCCTGGCTTGGGTCGGCTCTTGAAATCGTACGGAGGTGATTTCTTCGGTTTACCGCTGCATCTACCTCAGCAGTCCACCAGGGTTTGGGAGTCCTGCGACTGCCCCGTGGAATCGCGGTGTTTGCTGCGTTTGTCACGATCCGGCTGAAATGGTGTGCCGCCTCCTTTACGTTGGTGTTATTAACGTTCCAGGTGGGTAGAGCAGCGAGTCCCTCGTCGACAATCGCGGCGTAGCGCCTCCAGTCCGCCTTGGCGTAGCTGTAGCGGGGCCTGGGGTGGCTTTTGATATCTACCCTTTCAGTTTGCACCGTGATGAATATTGGCTAGTGGTCAGAGGAGAGGTCTGCAAATGTACCCCATTCAACCCGGTTCTCCCAGCGTGCATGATGAAGCGTGACATCTGGGGCCAAACAAGTGTAGGGAGGTGCCCTGCTCTGGCGCGTGGGCTCTCCGGAGTTGGCAGCCAGGAAGTTGTGAGTGACACACCAGTCATCAACACTTCGTCCAATCTCATCTTCCTCCAACTGGTGGTCCCAGAGTGGGCTATGACCGTTGATGTCAGCAAGGATAAAGGTTTTGTCAGTGTGTGGCCAATAATCTGGGTGAAAATGTTGTATGCGATCATCTCCAGTTGCTCCTGTTCGTATAGGGGGGGACATAAGCGTTCACAATGGTTAAATGAGAGCCAGAGAGGAGCTCCACTGCTACTGATTCCGTGGTCGTGTCAGCAGGCGCATTGAAGGGGCGCTCTAAGTACTTAAATGAACGCCTTTGGTGTCCAAAGCACTTGTGTTATCCAGGGTTGTCTTTACTGTCCAATGGCGCCTTTGCTATCCAAAAGTGCATATGATATCCGTGGGCGCTTTATCTAGTGGGCGCCTGGACTATCAAAGGGCACTTTTTCTATCCAAGGGTTGCATTTATTTTCCTGAAGTGCCTATTTCTATCTAAGGGGCTCCTATTCTGTCCAGGGCACCTATGTTTCCCAAATTTGCCTTTGCTGTCCAGGGACGCCTTTGTTATCCAAGGGCACCTTTCTTAACCAAGGGGCGCATTTTGCTTTCGGGGAGCGCCTATTTCTATCTAAGGGGCGCATGTGTTATCTAGGAGCGCCTTTGATACCCGGAGGCGACTTTTTGTCCAGGGGCGCCTTTTCTCTTGAGGGGCACTGCTCCAATGCAGGGCAGCTGAAGGCGGATAAGGCGCCCTCTGTATGTTATACAGAGGGAGCCTGTACTTTCCAGTGGGGTGCTCGTTTTCCTTCTCGCGCACCTAGTTTATCCAGGGGACGCCTAGGCTATCCAAAGACGGCTTTTCTATCGAAGGTGTGCCTTCCTAGGGGCGCCTTTCTCCCAGGGGCGCCTTTGCTGTCCACAGCACTTGTGCTATCCAGGGGGCTTGTGCTCTTTGCTGTCCAGGGGCGCCTTTGCTATCCAAGGGTGCATATGACATCCGTAGGGCGCTTTTTCCAGTGGACGCCTAGGCTATCAAAGGGCGCCTTTTTCTACCCAAGGTGGGCATTTTATTTTCCTAAAGCGCCTATTTCTATCTAAGGGGCGCTTATGCTGTCCAGGGCACCTATGTTACCAAGATTTGCCTTTGCTGCCCAGGGGCGCCTTTCCCAGCCAAGGGCGCATATTGTATCCGTAGGGCGCTTCATCCAGGGGGCGCCTAGGCTATCCAAAGACGGCTTTCTATCCAAGGGGTGCCTTCCTAGGGGCGCTTTTGATACCCAGGGGCAACTTTGCTGTTCACAGCACTTGTGTTATCCAGGGTTGTCTTTGCTGTCCAGGGGCGCCTTTGCTATCCAAGGGTGCATATGACATCCGTAGGGCGCTTTTTCCACTGGCGGCTAGGCTATCAAAGGGCGGCTTTTTCTACCCAAGGTGAGCATTTTATTTTCCTAAAGCGCTTACTTCTATCTAAGGGGCGCTTATGCTGTCCAGGGCACCTATGTTACCAAGATTTGCCTTTGCTGCCCAGGGGCGCCTTTCCTAGCCAAGGGTGCATATGATATCCGTAGGGCGTTTCATCCAGGGGACGCCTAGGCTATCTAAAGGCAGCTTTTCTATCGAAGGGGCGCCTTTGCTACCCAGGGGCGCCTTAGCTGTCCACAGCACTTGTGTTATTTAGGGTTGTCTTTGCTGTCCAGGGGCGCCTTTGCTATCCAAGGGTGCATATGACATCCGTAGGGCGCTTTTTCCACTGGGCGCCTAGGCTATCAAAGGGCGCCTTTTTCTACCCAAGGTGAGCATTTTATTTTCCTAAAGCGCCTTACTTCTATCTAAGGGGCGCTTATGCTGTCCAGGGCACCTATGTTACCAAGATTTGCCTTTGCTGCCCAGGGGCGCCTTTCCTAGCCAAGGTCGCATATGATATCCGTAGGGCGTTTCATCCAGGGGGCGCCTAGGCTATCCAAAGGCAGCTTTTCTATCGAAGGGGCGCCTTTGCTACCCAGGAGCGCCTTAGCTGTCCACAGCACTTGTGTTATCCAGGGTTGTCTTTGCTGTCCAGGGGCGACTTTGCTATCCAAGGGTGCATATGGCATCCGTAGGGTGCTTTTTCCAGTGGGCGCCTAGGCTATCAAAGGGCGCCTTTTTCTACTTAAGGTGAGCATTTTATTTTCCTAAAGCACCTATTTCTATCTAAGGGGCGCTTATGCTGTCCAGGGCTCCTATGTTACCAAGATTTGCCTTTGCTACCCAGGGGCGCTTTTCCTAGCCAAGGGCGCATATGATATTCGTAGGGCGCTTCATCCAGGGGGCGCCTAGGCTACCCAGGGGCGCTTCATCCAGGGGGCGCCTAGGCTACTCAGGGGTGCATTAGTTCCCCATGGCGCAATCCTGCTATCTAGTGGCGCCATTTCTTTGCCGGGGCGCTTTTGTTAGCTTTCTAAATTTCATCTTTAACATTTTACTGGGGCACAAAAGACCAGTAAAGGCGTCTAGTGTTTAGGCAGGGGCGCTTGGCCATGGCTTTAAGGACTGTGTGTTAATTCAAGTGGAATAAGTGGTATCTACCACCTTGGCGCACGAAATGGGTACAGGTGCGCCGCTCATATCGGGCGCCGAAGGCGCCCGATATTAGCTAAGCTATGCTGAGGCGCTTCGGAGCTAAGGGGGGGCGGGCCCCTGGGCCCCCACCTTGGATCCGTCACTGCTGTGGAGATGGGGTAAGGGATGCTTGAGGACCATGCCATTGAACATAGCTACTGTGAAATGAATGATTGGGCGAAATTCTACACCGACCCGGGTTCGAATCCCCGGGTGGGAATTATTCATAAGTCTTTCCGATGCCTCAGAAGCCCTCCCATCAGGGTGAGAGTTAGCGTCACCATATGGCCTCAGCAGTCGACGCGTTGTAAAGCTCCAGACAGACAGACAGAGTGTTTCAAGCCTAGCTCTTGCATGTGCTGCTGGCTCCAAATCAGTCTCTTTTTGGCAGGGAAGAGAAACCTTGACCAGGGGCGGACGCAGACCCGAGTTTTGGGGGGTCGAAACCCATGTCTGCCTCTTCTCCTGGAGGGGGGGTTGGGAGCGAATATTTTTTTTGCTCTACAGACCTAGTGTAAACACCTTTTTTCGGTTTGGCCCCCTCCAGCGTTTTGGGGGGGCCATGGCCGGAATGGCCCCCCTGCGTCCGCCAATGGCCTTGACCAGCCCATCCTCGATGATGCTTCTCTGTAATCTGGTGATTAGTAGCACCAGATTACCATCGTGAGTTTTGTGTTGCAGCGTAGGAGGGGGAGGAAAGAGTAGAAGAAACAAAGGGTTAGTTCCTTTTAATGAAACAAAAAACTATTTTTCTTACCTTAATTTCTAGGGAATGGGTTGGCCTAGTGGATAGCACCAAAAGGTCCTAAGCCACCAGTCCCGGTGGAGCCTCTGAATCAGTTCAACTGATCCCTCAAATCAGACTCTTGTCTCCCAGCGCAGCAGTGCCCGGCTCAGACACTCGTCTCCCAGTGCAGCAGTGCCGCCTGGGTGCCCCGCTCAGACCCTCACCTCCCAGCGTAGAAGTGCCACCCTGGTACCCGGCTCAGACCCTCGTCTCCCAGCGCAGAAGTGCCACGCTGGTGCCTGGCTCAGACCCTCGTCTCCCAGCGCAGAAGTGCCACCCTGGTGCCCGGCTTAGACCCTCGTCTCCCAGCGCAGCAGTGCCGTCCTGGTGCCCCGCTCAGACCCTCGTCTCCCAGCGCAGAAGTGCCACCCTGGTGCCGGGCTCAGACCCTCGTCTCCCAGCGCAGCAGTGCCGCGCTGGTGCCCCGCTCAGACCCTCACCTCCCAACGCAGAAGTGCCACCCTGGTGCCGGGCTCAGACCCTCGTCTCGCAGCGCAGAAGTGCCGTCCTGGTGCTCCGCTCAGACCCTCGTCTCCCAGCGCAGCAGTGCCGTCCTGGTGCCGGGCTCAGACCCTCGTCTCCCAGTGCAGAAGTGTCACCCTGGTGCCCGGCTCAGACACTCGTCTCCCAGTGCAGCAGTGCCGCGCTGGTGCCCCGCTCAGACCCTCGTCTCCCAGCGCAGCAGTGCCGCCCAGGTGACCGGCTCAGACCCTCGTCTCCCAGCGCATTCGCTGCAGTCACCTGTCACATGAAGTGTGGATTTACGACCCCTGCTTGAGCGTATGTGCTCAATAATTCATCGGCTGCGGCCGTCGGCAGCGGCGGCCGTGCAGCGCCCTCTGCCGGCCGCCGCCTTATCCGAGACATTTTATAGCCATTACCGGCGCTCGCGCCCGATCGGCATATGTGTGAAATGCATCAGATAGCCAGCTGGGCAAAAAGTTAAGTGTTTGCCCGTCCTAGGCACGTATAGGAGTACGGCGTGGACACTAGCCCCAGATTTGCATCAGAAGGTCCCCGTGCATGGACTGGCGTCTTCTATAAAAAGGTTTTTCGTAAGAGGCTTTTAGAGGAGATGCTGACTAAATAAGAGATGCTTTCGTAGTGAAAAATGGAAAGCCAGCACAGACGATCAGTGTCTTTTTCTTACAGCACAGCGTACCCAGTGCCATTTCCCATGAAACCCACGGTGCCTGCTCTCAAAAGTGACAAACCTTGACAATAGAAGTCAATGCAGAATATACCTTAGTGGCAGGAGGAAGAAGAACCTCACTGTGATAACAAAAGGCAAGAAGGCTTGTAGCGGCCGCACCTGGTGTAAGTTGAACTGACCTGGTGCTGGGACAGTCGTGAAACTCCTGATGGAGGGAATCTCTGGAAGTTAAGGGGTACCTTCTGGTGACAGGCGGCATCTCACTCACTGGTCGCCCCGCTCCGTTCTACCCGAGGGTCGCCTGCGCTGCTTCAACCATCAGACCGGCGGGATGTAGGCGGCTTCACGGCCTGCCGCTGCAGACCCCCTGGCTACAAGAAAGAGACGGCTTTATAGCTTGCCCTTTCCCCTGTTATCGTCACCTTTGATGATGTCACTGTCTCGTACATGCAGTCAAGTGTCAACAGTCGACAATATTAATCAAGCCGTCACTTAGTGAACTTTCTCTGAGCACTCTTCTCCTGTAGTTTATCTAAAAGTATCACAATTATCACGCTAAAGAGGCAGCAGGGAAGGAAAAAACTTGTGTGATATACCTAATGTTTTGGAACAATCCGAAAGAAATAAAAAATACACCTCAACTAATTAGTATCGCATGAAAATCCAGTACAATGTTCCAGGCCAACAAGGTGTGGTAAAGAAAATTGCAAGCCTCGTCGATAAAAATAGAGGGGTCTTGCCTAGTTCGAGCCAATACCCCTTCAGATTAGTCACATAATTATTGTGGTTTAAACCTGGCCTGCCATTGGTGTCGATTCAAACCTCCACCATATTTTCATAATTTCAAAACAGCTCAGTTTACCGCAATGCCGCCCGAGATATGTAATCAAAACATAATTTACACATTTATACAAAATTCCAAGTTCAAAAAAATATTTTTGCCCTGTTGACCAGGTATATACTGACCTGTCTCCTCGAATCCTGGATATAAAATAGACTTAGGACTATATATGTATTCTGGCACAGCCCTTTATCAGAATCAGGTTGGTCAAATCAAATTCCCAGTCATAACTTCCTCATGAGCATGTTTTAATACACCAGCGGCTGGACTGCCCGCGGGCACCAGCGGCCGGGCTGCCCCTGGGCACCAGCGGCCGGGCTGCCCCCGGGCACCAGCGGCTGGGCTGCCCGCGGCCACCAGCAGTCGAACTACCCCCCGGGCACCAGCGGCCAGACTGCCCCCGGGCACCAGCAGTCGAACTACCCCCGGGCACCAGCGGCCGGACTGCCCCTGGGCACCAGCGGCCGGACTGCCCCCGGGCACCAGCAGTCGAACTACCCCCGGGCACCAGCGGCCGGGCTGCCCCCGGGCACCAGCGGCTGGACTGCCCCCGGGCAATGGCGGCTGGGCTGCCCGCGGGCACCAGCGGCCGGACTGCCCCCGGGCAACGGCGGCTGAGCGTCCCCTGGGCGCCAGCGACCGGGCTGTCCGCGGGCTCTTGCGGCTGGACTGTCATTTGTCCGGCGCTCGCTCGGCAAGCTATGGTATGTATGTGTTACAGGGTGGATGGAAAATCCGGGTGTTTAAAACGACTCTAGGGTGGTTAAAACAACCCTGACGGACCAGGGAGGTTTTAACGACCCTAGGGTCGTTATATACACCCTAGGGTCGTTGCAGCCACCCTGACCGGGCAGGGCCGTTTAACGACCCTAGGATGGTTTTAAACACCCTAGGGTCGTTTTAAACACCCTGACCATTTGAAGGTCTTCTTGAGAACTGTCTAACGAACAACTGCCTGCAAATGAATGAATACTACACGCAGCTGATGAAAACGAATGTTTGTATGTGGCTAACTTATGACACCTTTTCATCTTGCTGAGGTCCAAATGCAAAACTAGTTGACATGTGTACAGTTTAAATTAGCGTCTTCATGAGGCGTAAGTTCGACGTAGGGTCAGAAATGACGTTATTCTAGCCCAACTCTGAAGATAATCGACCTTCCTTTTAAGACGCCATACAACAACTGCTTGAATCATAAATACCCAAAATAAAAGTGGCATTATAACTTGCAGTTTTCCAGCGTTAAACGCATGTATTGACGGTGGGGCATGTACCCACCCCCCACACCCTCCCTCGGGTTTTTTGGAATTGGAATAAAAACGGCGGTGCGTAGCGCTACCGAATCTGGTACGCCTTTTTCTGATCATTTTTACAACTTTAATAAATTCTTTAAGGTTGGGTCATCCCAGGTCAGGTCACCAGTGCAGGTCAAGTGACCTCACCTCAAAAATGTTTAAGGTGGCATAAATAATGAATGTGTGAATCTATCGGTTTGAAACTTTTACCACATAATGGCCCTACCTAGTGCTACAAAACATATTCCGATGTTTTTCATATATATATATATTATATATATATATATATATATATGTAGGACCTGGGTCAGGTACGGATCATGACCTCTCCATTAGAAATGCATGGGAAATAGTAATTGGGCTCTATTTGTGTAGATACATCTGCGGATACTTTCATATTCCCCAAATCCTATTATCCTGGGCCCCTTTCAAGGTTTATATTGCAATTTGTGACCTGTGACCTTTGAGAGGTCATTTGGAGCTCCTTAAGCAGGTTTCAGACTTGGGTCAATACCTTTGTGGGAAATGATGATAAATATTATATTTTGATACTTTTACGCTTTGATTACTATCTGCAAGTGGATTGATATGCATATTGACTATGCTTGGTAAGATGGTGACTTTGACCTGACATTAGGTCGGGCTGTTGTTATATCTTAACCTAGGCTGGTTTTCTATTATACGTTATTCGATTTGTCGTAATGAGACAAAGCGAATGATGACCAAAAAATGTCTAGCTGAACACTCAAACGCTAGAGCTCGGAAACCCTTATGTGACATGCCACTTTTTTGACCAGTCATGACCTCAATATTGACCTGAGCCAAAAAGTGACTGATTTTTTTAATGATTTTTTAGCTATCCACCAACCTTCCTGCATTTTCGCTTTTTCGCATAGGGGCCGAGTTCGAAGGGGTGGGGTGTTTGAGCACCCCCCCATCAGGGTGAAGGTGGCTCGGAGGCTCACCAGGGCGGGTGATAATCTAATCACCCGCATACAAATCACTCACTCACCCAATTACTTACTCACTCACAAAAGCACACGTCTGCACATATAGTCAAGAAAATAAGGCTGTTTTAATCAGTAGTCATCGGGTTTCAGTGAGGAGAATAGCCTTAACCTCGCCCCACCGGGGGGCCATCGATGGCCCCCCTAAGGTTTTTCCGGGATAGCAGAAAACGACGAGGCGCAGCACCGCGGTTGAGGGCTCTACCTCTCACTGCATCATTTTCCCATCATCCCTGAAATTTTTACCCGGGTCAACCAAGGTCAGGTCACCAGACGAGGTCAACCAAGGTCACCTCACTTCACCTTTAGAGGTCTGTAAGAGCTACATTTCAAAGTCGATCGATTTGAAACTTCCTACACTTCATGACCCCTCCAGGGTCTACAAGGTGTATATCCGGGATTTTTCGATTTCGTGCCCTGAGGTCAGGTCACGAGGCGACCTCTCCCATTGGAAAAGCATGGGGAAAAGCTATTTCATGATATGAAAGCCACAAAAATGATTGCAAATACTCAGACTGCTCAGAACAACGTTTTTGGACACCCTTTCACGGATCCCAGGGGTCATATTTGCCCTTTGACTTTTCCAAGGTCATCCAAGTCACCAGGGGTCAAAAACAGTATTTTGACAATAACTTTTGACCTAATTGGGCTAGAGCGGTAAAACAAACACCATCGTGTTTGTCTTGTCACTGGCTTTCATTTGATATACGGAAGGTCACTTTTTGACCTTTCGTGACCTCAGGTCATATTAGGTCACGAGGTGACCTCTGGCGGTCAAACCACTGGCGGGAGGTCTTTACGTTCCACATAGCGGAAAAAGTACTGGCAATTTGCTATCAAATGTACTTTACCAGGCCTCAATAGCTCTAATGACATAAGAGTTATGCCCAGTTTGCTTAATCATTGCATATTTGAGTGAAAATAGCCGATCTTGACCTAATTTGACCTCTGGAGGTCAAACCATTGACCTGAGCACTAAAACATGCGAAGTAATTTCTTACTGAATTCACGCGATTTTTCTATTGCACTTTGCAGATTTGCGCTAACGCCCATATTTTCGAGTTAGAGGGGGCCATCGATGCCCCGGTGGGCGAAGGTGGCGCCGGACCCCGGTGGGGCGCGGTTAAGTGAAATCAATGGAGACTTTAACGCCGGGGTATAAGTTGCATGATTTAAAAACTCAGTTAATCCCCCCGTTAAGTGTAGCTTTGTCGGTATTTCAGGTAGGCATATGGCTTAAAGCACGCATTAACTTCCACAAATTGATCTTCCACTTCTTATTTTTTGTTTTCCAAAATGAATTTTTCATGTCTATTAATATCAATTTCCCTTGCTTGAAATGGAAAATTGGAAGATGATGACATGGCCTAGTGCAAAGCGCAGACAGCAGCGTCAAAACGACGGAAAAAAACTTCGTCAGTGGCTGCGTACCCTCTATTTTGGCAACCATGGTTCCGTATAGAAACTGGTCCGAAAAAGGTAAGCCCGATTTAAAGGGAATGAAAATCTAGCAATTCATGGTAAGCTGCACCTTGTTCATCTCACCAATGACACATTCGGGGCATGATAGAATTATCTCAAAAGTCTGGAAACACTATTTCAACATCAGCCAAAACTCGTTAAAATTGATTTGTCCACATGCACATGAAAAACGGAAACCAGTCAAAGAAGGGAATCAGAGTGAAACCTCTTTTATCAAAGGATCTGAATTCTTGAGCTGAAGTGGATTTCATGAGAACAAGCAATATTTCAAGTTCATCAGATTCAAAATTATCCTCCCCGAATTTCAAGCAGATTATTTCAAGTTCATTCTGGCTTATCAAGGCTACCTTCTGAAATTTTCCGCGGTACGAGCGCGGAAGACAAAGAAAAAGTTCTGCACTTTTGGTGATACCCGGCATCCTGTGATCGGACAATGACTCCGAATTCATAGCCGCTTCACAGACGGTATTCCTGCCCGCCGTGCAATAATTCAGGGTGATTAAGAAGTATTTGTGTACGTGGAGCGAAGTACACGATCTTCCGCGAACCATTCTAAGAATGTTGACACTGGAAATAGGATAACAGAGTAGATACTCAGAGTACACAACATGTAATCCTTGTAGGACCTTAACCCTATTTTCCGGCAGGGGGGCTAATATTGCCCCCTAAGGTTTTTCAAGAATATCTCCGAAACGGCTTGCGATAGAACTTTGAAACTTCCTGACTTTTCCTAAAACTAGTACAAGCAGGTTTTCTGAAATTGTCAATATTATATATTTACCAGGGGCGGAGCTATGGCTGGGTTTTTGGGGAGGTTCTATCCACAAACCAAGTATTATCGTATGCGATGGGTTCTTTGTAAAAGGAAGCCGTCTCTGCTGATCCTGATACCAGTTATATGGTTTTATTATATCATTTTTTATGTGAGATGATAGTGCATTCACAATTGTCACTATTTGTATTCATCAGGGGCGGTTACAGCAGTTCAAAATGGGGGGAATGTTATCAAGAAGGACTAAACGTTAGTAAGTGAGAAGACTGCTTACACGTGCACGAATACAATTGGGTATATGAAAATTCAAAATAGTTATAACCAAATTCTAGATTACCAGGCTGTCAGTCACTCACATTTTCAAAATGCATATTTCAGCCATATCACCGCCGCGACTAATATCGTTGTATATTAAAAATGTGTTTCCAATCACCCACCCGCCCCCACGACGAGAGTCCTTGATCCGCCTATGTCACCCCCTTTCCCAGAGCTGCCATGGGAGGGTAAAATTATCAGAAATAAATTTCAACTAGTCGAGGGACTAATATACTCATGCATACCACTGCATATTGTTGGATGTATTTTACCCCACTGTTTTACCTTACTGCATCCCCCTGATGAGTTTTTCACTTTTTCATTTATTTATGTGTCAAAGATGCCAAGTATATCACGTTCTAATCCGCGTAACAAAACTTTTTAGGTTGTATATATTTCCTCATAGTCCTGGTCCTGGAACTGCCATTAATTTATTTTTGCTAACTCAGTATATGACAATTTTGGTCAATTATTTGTAAATCTGAACTAGTTTTGTAAAATCGTACACAGAGACAAGGGTTATGGAAAATCTAAAAATACACAAAAATTGTATATTTTGACGACTTTCTCCTTAAAATCAAAATTTTGAAATTTTCTTTTTTCAAAATAAAGTTTAAGTCAGGGAATCTATAGCACTTTGAATTTTCAAAATCGGCCGTTAGATTACAGATCTTGGCTATATTGCCCCCCTGCCAAATAGGGTAGCGCCTACGGAATGGGTTAATAGTTGGTTGCGAATCTTTAGTTCTCAAAACCTCTAACTGACGTGTATTGAAGACCACAACAATTATTCCCGTTTTGAGCCTTGTTGATATTCCCTTCCAGTTTCGCAACTTATTGATGCAAACTGGTTGCATGATGGATACAAATGAAATGCGGTTTGAAATCAGCAGGGTGGTTATAACCTCCCTAGGGTGTTTATAACTACCCTAGGGTGGTTGAAACGACCCTAGGGTTTTTAAAACGACTCTGACTGGTCAGGGTGGTTGCAACGACCCTAGGGTGGTTATAACGACCCTAGGGTCGTTAAAACCCCCTGGTGCGTCAGGGTCGTTTTAACCACCCTAGGGTCGTTATTTTAAGCACCCGGATTTTCTATCCACCCTGTAGCATATGTACAGTCTGTTGCGAAAGTATCGTTCCGCTGCCGACCCACTAGTTTGAAAGTCACTGTACGCTGTACCGCTGAGCCGGGCGAGTGGGCGGGAATCTGGCGGGGACAGCTGAGGAGGGGTGGAACGCACGCCTCACACATGTTGTTTGGTCAAGTTGGGGTTATACATGGGTGCTACAACTGCAGATTCTAGCTAAAATGCACGAAATGTCCGCATCACGTGCCATCTGACGGGATTTCTTTATACCTCTCTTGAGATCTATAGAATTGGGACATTGCCAGGCGTGCACCCAGGATTTTCGTTTGGGGACCCGGCTGACGAAGGGAGGCGGATAGGAGGTGGCATGTTTGACAGGGCGTGACAGGCTACTGCAGGGGAAAATTGGCCAGAGAGGGTGTTTATCAGGTAAAAAGCAATACATATTTGTCGTATGGTGTAAAACGCAAGTGAAGGGGGCATAAGCGTCGCCACCGCGCAAAAAAGTGGAGGGGGAGGGGCAGCCAGACTCGAACCTGATGCTGACAAAAAACTTTCCACGTCAGGACCAAAAACTGTCTGAATTTGGGCTCCTCGCTGCCTTTCGCACCGGCTGGTTATAAGTATGTCCTGTTTTCTCCCATTTTGACTGAGATCAGGAAAGTTTTGGCCAAAAGGTGGGGGGCCAGGCCCCCCTGGCCCCCTTTTCCAACGCTTATGGAAGGGGGTACAAATATTCTAAACCTGGCCTGTGGTTGAATCACATATTGGGTGAATAATTCACCGCAGGGACGACACACTGTGAGCAGGGGCGGTAAGGTGAGAGGAGAACTAGTACTAAAAGCCAGATCAAGCCTCATTTCTGCTCTCGATGGGTGCCTGCAGCAGTCAATTATTACCAGAACCCACGTCGAGTGCCACGCCAGACATGGCCAAGGGCCGGCACTTTGGAGTCGAAGCGTTTGGGGAAGGGGCCCGGGTCCGCTGGCCCTCTCCTTGGGTGCGCTACTGGGTATTGCAGAGCATGGCGGATCGAGGGGTTAATGAAGGGTGACATTGGCCGATCCCGTTTCCACGGTTTTCTCTTATTTTCTTTGCAGACTTGTTTTACGATTCTTAGGTCTGTTGTCCCCAGACCACCAGTTCAAACCCGCATGTAATTGTAAATTTCTTTGGATTAAAATCTCTTAACATTGTTGATTTTTCCAGTTCGGTGATCCGCCTGGAAACTGATATTTAGGGAAAATTGATGCTACCTTTGTATATTGAAAAGCCTCTATACGAATTTAGACCTAGATATGTATATGCGTAATTACCGAAAGCAAGGCATCATCATCAAAAGCATCATTTAAGATGCCTAGTTTAACGTTAGGGACATTAACCAACTCCAGGAAATAATTCGCAAATTTGAAAATCATTCAGTGCTACACTTCACATTCGAACTAGCCAAAGATAACATCATGCCATTCTTAGATGTTCTGGTAGAGGCGACGAACAATGGGTTTATCACGAGCGTCTACCGGAAGCCTACCAACACCGGCCAAACCCTGAACGCAAAGAGCTAATGCCCAACACGATATAAAACCAGCGTCATCCGATCATTCGTAAGAAAACCCATTAAAACCAGTTCATCACACGACAAAATGCATTCCGAATTCATTAGGCTGAAACAAATTCTAGTAAATAACGGATATTCTAACCAAGACGTAGACGCAGAAATCAAAAGACAACTAGACAACAAATACACAAGCAAAACATCAGACCAAGCACAAACAGTAACACACCATCTCTACTACCGAAATCACATGAACTCGCAGTACGAGACAGATGAGAAGATTTTGAAAAGCATACTTAAGGGTGCGTTACCCTCGACACATGCACCACACGACATGACCCGTCAGAACTAATACCCTGTTTCCCCAACAACAGATGTCAGGTCATTCGTTCATTCATTTCGATACACAGACCGCCCACGTGACACGTTGGTTGTAAACCGTAGTACGCTTCCGCATTCCACGCTTTACAACCCTTCAGGTAAACAAGAACCGCTGCGGGCAAGGTCAGACGGGTCGCAGTAACAGGTGCTCTTGCAGGGGCGGGCCCAGTATTTGTCCGAGAGCAGACTGCTAAAGCCTTTGTCTTGGTTTCTCTAAATAAGAAAGCAGTTGCAGCTCGCACAACTGTCACCTGGGATGGACCAAAGCTAGCCAAATGACATTTCAAGCATGGCTGTGGATTGGCTACGCTCTTTGCGTCAGTTAGCAGCTAGTTAGTTGTAGGATCCTCGACTACTTTGTCCACTTTCGTGACCAAACCTTGTGGACCCACTTTCTTCCTCCCAAACTAAGCTAGTCCTTTTCCATCCTGGTAAATGTATCAGAAATATTTCCGTAATATCCTTGTTTACTGTTTTTCCGTGAGAACCTCAGGGAAGTTTAACGACTTTTTCCATCCCGAAAAAATATAAAAAACGTCGTCCACCCAGTCACATAACATCCCCTCTTTATGCGGAGGGTCCTAGCTTTGTAAACATATAGTGCCTTCTTTTTGAAAGCTATCGTTTTTCAGCATTATTGCTCGGCCCGCCTTGCGTCGGTGGTGCGTCATTTTCCGTGCGTGTGTAAACACACACACACGCACATACACATGACACATGGGCCGGGTGCCCGCATTTGTGATCGCCTTGGGGTTTTCTTAGAGATTCCCCGCCCCGTGGTGGTCACGGAAAGGGGCGTGCGTTCGTACGGGACTCACTGACTTGCTCACCCACCGAACCCTGAGGCGCGCAGCTCCATGTGTTTACCAAAGTATTTATTATGGAACATTTTTCTGATGCTCGGAGATGGGGGCGTGGTATCCCTCGATCATGTGCGGAGTTTTCCTCACTGTGATCGAGAAGTGTTTCTGATCATAGGGTAGTTTGTGTTGTAATCGACAAAACACGTGTTCTGTCTCAATCCCGTCCAGACGCTTTCTGAACACATCAGTTCGATATAAACCAAAGCCTTTGTAATGTATTAGAAGCAGTTTCTTTAGGTATAGGCCCTGACCTAGGACAGTATCGAAAGATGGTCTCCGAAACATATGAGACCGTCCATAAAGTACAGAAGGAAAAACAAGGGGGAGCGGGAAGTCAGCAACCGTTTTGTTAGACGTTACAACAGGGTGGAAGCAAGTATTACCATGAGGGAGGGGGGTTAGAATTATAAGAATACATGTAACTTAATTTATGGATAGGCCCTCAGCTCTGACTTAGAATTAAGACTGATGTGATTCAATGAAGTCCACACATCATCACCATTGAATTTTTAATTGTTTGTGTGACCTTTTTTATGAGGAGAGGAACCATGAGAGATTCGTGTGAATACGTGTGCTGACGTCCAAATAACCCTCACATGCCTCCAGTCATGAGTCAGTAGTTCCCTGATGTTAGGAGCTAAAGGTTTGTGCAAAACACGCGCAATAAATGTTCCATAGTCCGTATAGATTTTCAAGACCTGAACGACGATCCTGAAATATTCGGCAAGTATTAGTGGGTGATGCAACACCACCTCCCCTGCAAAATTTCAGTTGGGGTGTCATTAGCCATTTCAAGGAGTATCGTAATCATTTCAGGGAAAGCCGTAGTTCAATTGGGCGAGAAAGTACCCTCTTTCTGGAAATTTACAGGTCCAAAAATGACTTTTATGGAGTCTAAAGGATACAGAAAACACGTTACTGTGTCAGGGGACGAAAATATATGTTTTCATCACAGAAAAAGCAGAATAAACTGATATTTTTCAAACAAACTGCAAAGTGGCAACATCGGCAGAAAATAATTGCATCGGGCTTGAGCTTCACGCCCCGAGAGCGAAAGAGGGCTTACCGGTCGAAAATTCGGAACATTGAATGCGATAAAGCTGATGGACTAAGGAACGAGACACTCAAGTCATCACATGGCTGCCCCAAAGTGGGAGGATCATATGCAGATCCAGGGGAGCAAAGAGGGGCACGTGCCCCTCTATCGACCCTCGGAGCCCCTAAAATGGCCATGGCGCCCCTGAAAGGTTGATGGCGCCCCTGAAATATGATGATGATGATTGTTCCGGTCGTCGAATAAAGATATCCATATGGGGGCGCTTCGTTAAAGTCGCCCCAATCGCCGAAGGAAGCTCTGGCGATTCCGGTTTGGATGACAGCCGATTTGTGGCGAGGACCCGCGCCGTTGCACCGTCCCCGCCGTCCAGGTCCCACCTGGCCGCCTCTCGGGACCGGAGTAGGCTGTCTTCGGGACCGTTTTTGTGATGATTTCCCGGGCTTGGATACCCGCATTGCAACCTCGATCAGCTTGGGTGATCCAAGGCATAGGCGTTGGCCGTCAGCCCAGTCTTTTCGGTAGTCGGTTTGGTCGACTGAGTGGAGATGCATTCGTGAGTCTGTCGGTCCTGTTTTTATACAAGTAACTAGATATTTCGGGTACGAATTAGTGGCTATCATTATATTCTTATGATATTGTAGTGTGACATTTTTCTACGTATTGTGCGATGAATAAATTATCTCCACCCGCTATGCACGATATATGCAAAAATACCAAAAAGAACAATATATTTAGAAACCAGCTTCAGGGAGGTTCCATGACGGAAGTATCATAAAGAATATTCTTCCGATATTTTTCCGATCATAAAAAAATTAATCGCAGAGACAAATCTAAAACAAGTGCGGCAAACTCGACAATTGAATCAAAACTGACCTCAGTCCTTCCATTTTCATTTCAAGAAAAACGTGACGTCTTTAACAAGACTCCCCTGAAATGTCGCTTTCCATCCCCCAGGATGCAAAAATCGGTGCCAACCGATAGGATTTTGCGCCCAACTGATGGGTTTTGCCGGTCAAAAGTGGCAACCCCCTGGTCCAAATGGCGCCCCTCGGGAAGCTGCCCGCCCCCCGATCGGCAATCCTGGATCCGCCTACGGGGAGGATACCCTAGTCACCAGCCTCGGTAATAACAGGTGCTGGCAGAATATGATACAGAAGTCTGACTCGCACAATTGCTTGCCTTTCCGTATGAGAAGTGTACTACGGGGACACACTAGTTGAGTTAACACGCGCACTGGAGGGGGCCTCGGAGGCCCCCACCTGTTTTTCGAGGTGGCCGGAGAACCGCTTGCAGCGGAAAAACGAAACTTGGCCACATTCAACAGAATTTGATAGCGCGTCGATTGGTGAAGACTTTTTGAAAATCGGCCGAAAATTTTTGACTTATAGGCTTTCAAAGTCAGACCTGCATTTTGAGATCGCCGTAAACGCGCGGTCGGACCAGTTAGCTTGCATTGAAGACCGAGTGGTGACGTCATAACGTCATATAAGCGGGACTATATGTCAAGGTCACTTCACATGAAAATCAAGGTCAAGGTCAAAGGTCACAGGTCAAGGTCATATCTGCACTTTCAAGGTCACTGACCACTGCGCGTCCGGCCAAATGAGGTTACCCCGTCTGACATATATTATGCTATGACGTCATCGGTAGGGTACCCCAATACAAAGGTCAAGGTCAAAGGTCAAGGTCAAGGTCATTGGGGAAGGTCAATTCTCATTTCCCGCCAAACAGTGGCTACAGTGTTAGTCAAAGTGTAAATAATAAGTAGTATACCATATGGTGACCTTAAAGGTCAATGACCTTGAATGACCTTGACCCAAAAATTGCGGGGAAGCCTCTTTGAGACCTCTTCTCTATGAACCTTGTCCGCCTTTAGCTTATTCCCGCCATTTTCCTGCATAATCACAGCATTTATCAATCGATACCAGCATGGCCAATATTTGACCTTTACGACCTCGTTTGACCTTGAAGATATTGACCTAGGTCAATGAAAATTGGTCATCATGTAGATCACCATAGCCCCCACCCACCTACCAAGCGGCGTTTTTCTAACCCTCTTAGTTTCCGAGATCTTAGGGGCCTACCAGGCCCCCTCCAGTGCGCGTTAGTGCCAGACCCCCTCCAGTGCGGGTGTTAATCGCTGCCCTGAAGTCGTCGTCGCTAGCACTCTGCTCACAGGACAATCGCTGCTTTCTTTTCCCCTGAAAGATCTTGTCACTCCAGCCCGCAGTGGCCAGAAATGGGTCTTACTGATATTGGTAGAGCCTGGTGTTCTGCCGTTTGTATCCCGCTGAACGGAAAGTGTCATCCTTGATAATGGCGATGGAGGCACAATGATCTAAATCCTGGAATGCTTAGTAGAGTGTGACACCCAGGCGCCCTGAATTTCCCCTTCACTTTTTCCCCTTCATTTTTTTCTAACTCACTTTTCCAAACACTTTTCCTGGGGATTTTTTAGCATAATTCAATAATCCTAGTATATATAAAACCATCTAGTGTGGAAGGAAAGACAAATTTGATGAAAAATGCGCGAGTAAGGGCTAGTAAGGGCTGTAACCGAGTTTCAACTAACTCCCACAATATTATAGCGTTTGGACTCTCTACTCGCCTTCCATATTTTCAAGCGTGAATTTTACACTCACTATCCCAATGCAAAACCAGTTTTGAGACACTGCGGAATGGAGTGCTGCGAAATCCGAAAGATTATCCACTTACTGAACGCCTCTTTTTTTTTAGTGTCACCTTCCCACTCTGCTCTTTGTCAGCAAAAGTATTCCAACAAGCAGTTGTCGGAAGTTCCACTTGTAGTGTATTCCGTGGACGCCATGGATCAAAATCTATTCACATTTAAACTTGCGCTGGTAACAGTGGCATCTCCATAAAAGTCCGGATCTTCCGGCTGCTGGTAAGGTTGTATTTTAGACCTCTCTCGCTGTCGGAAGTTTTGCCCTGCTGAGGAGGATGATGAGCAACAAATGAAGAAGGCTTCCATAGATCTTAGCTGACCCCGGAGGATAATTTTTGGGGTTTTCACTCGTTCGAACAGATCTCTCGCGGCGGCTTCTGCTTCTAGTGATCATAGACCAATCAATTTCTAGGTCTCCCCTGAAATCGATTATTTGGGTACCTTAAAGGTACGAAAAGGATTCGGGCGGGTCAATTCGGCATAAACCTCCTCAGGATCGTTCCCTGTCACCCGCCTCTCCTTGCTATTGCACACAGCTCACATCGGTAAAAACGCCGTCTTGGGTCAACTAGGCCATTTGACCCAAATCAGGTACAAAGTAGCTCGGCCTATTCTTCATGTTTACTTTAAATGTGTTAAGAATGGTCTATTCTGTCAATATTATTTCGAAAACACACCCCGTAGCTTTCTGGTACAATTTTTTAAGCTGTAACTATGCAAAATTTATTTCATGCTGATTTCTCGAACGCGGACAGTGACCTGATTAAGACCAAATTTTGATCGGATGTCCAAAATAAACCATATCATGGAAAATTTGCGGGCGCTCATTTTTAAACAAACATAGGCAAAATATGAAGCCACATCGATTTTAAAAACACCAATGCAGCAACATTTCATATGTTAGTAGACTCATGAAGGCTCATATTGTCCAGTTGCAGAACAATGTGCGGTATCCAGCTTCGGCCAGGCAGGCCGAAACTGGCCAGAAAGTGAGGGGACCATAGACCTTCAGCCTCCAACTCTGGCACTACATTTTCCACTGCAAAACTGAAAGCTAACCAGATTTTGGCCTATTTTTGCTGCCAGTTAATCACACTAAGCAATTTACTGTGCCCACAAATCCATTAAAAACGAAATAAACATTTTTGCTGGAAGTGAAATGGCCTGGTCTCACCTGAGGCTCATTTTGTGAAAACAGCCTGTTAGTTACCCTCACTGGTCCACAAGAGGAGGTAAGACTTGAAAGAAAGGACGTGCTTGAAATGCGGTCATGAGACGGAGTGAGCTAGCGAGCGATAGCAAGGAA
The DNA here is from genome assembly GCA_034440635.1 of Lepas anatifera. Classification (NCBI taxonomy): domain Eukaryota; kingdom Metazoa; phylum Arthropoda; class Thecostraca; family Lepadidae; genus Lepas; species Lepas anatifera. Next base: position 758,571 of record JAOTON010000074.1, read on the forward strand.
GTGAACGCAGGACTGCATTTCCCAAATGACGAATTTGTGTTGAATCTTCTTTGTATGTCATGAAGATTTATCTCCACTCCGTCGGATCTATGGGACCAATTGGAGCAAGAATCACATCGGCAGATCCATGATTTCCGGTATTGTTGCATAGGCAAAAAACCTGCATCCATGATTGTGACAATGTAGGGTCTGCACATAATTGACTGTTTTTTGGTCCAAAAATGTGGTAGCCATCGGCTTAGTATGATGCTCAGTACCCTGATCATGCTGTGTATGCTTTATTAGTCACTCATATAATTGGGATATTACAGCAATCGTAATATAAGAAATATAGGTAGAATTCGCAAAGCCCTATTAATGTTTAATGAGACCTCTTAGCAGGGGCGTAGCTAGGAGGGGGCGGCAGGGACAGCCGCCCCCTTAGGGCCCGAAGGGCCCCTGAGGATACGGACCGCGCGAAGCGCGCTCGCCTCCACTATGATCTGTGGCCAAATTTGAAATTTCATACCAGACAGCGCACTCTCAAGCCCTCTTCAGCACTCTATTCTGTAACAAGCAAGGCCCTTTTTACCCATCAGGGCTCTTTTGGCGCTGTGCAGGAAATCGAGCGAAATCCTGGCTACGCCCCTGCCTCTTAGTAAATACAAATGTGTGATAACTGAGAAGTGTTGCTCCAATTTTTTCCTCCCGCATTATTTCAAATTGCTTTATTTTTATTCATTTTGTGTTTTATAACACAACAATAATACATGGTTGCTTGAATTTAAAACATCAGTCCCACTAAAATATTCGAATTTTGTTATGGGCTACACTTCGGCTGCTTTCGATGAAAACATCACCCCTTGAGCGATGCTCCCCTGTAGAGATAAACGCTCCCGTCGGACCTTTTGTCCCCCTCTCTGTCTCCTCGGTCGGTTAGTCATTCTAAAATTCCCGAGCATTTTTTCTGGGGGACGTTTGCAAGCCCGATTTAGCTATTTTCGTCTAACTAACACGATATTATTTCACAAGACAAGTAGCTATTTCTCTTGTTAATGGAATACAGAAGTTACCGAAATATCAACAATCATGATTGGACAATCGGTCGGATGAAGTCTGATGCTTTCGTCTCAGTTTGGAAATTGTAAGAGCACTGATCATGGTTTTTGAGAGACAATAAATTGTTAGGTGGACTTAAAATGATAAAACATCAGCAGCTAGATTTCACTTCTTGGTACGAGCAGGTGCGATGCACCGTTTTAGATTCTTGGAAGTTTTTCAAAGACAGAAGTGTAGATTTTATTATAAAACTTGAAAACTGTTTTATAGAACTTAAAAAAACTTCTTCGCCGAGCCTTTTTTAATCTTTATTTTGTATGGGAATGGTATGGAAGAGATAGCCACAAAACTTTTTTTGTTTTCGTTTTCTCGATCTTTACCCTGGACACATCATTGTAGCTCACCTCTTGCTCGTCTAGACCATCGATCCAATAAGAAAACACCTTGCGGAGATGACTGAATGTTGGGGCGGTAAAAATGAACCAGTTTTGATGACCGGGATGATGTAATATTAATTAGGGTGAATCACATTGTTTTTTTACAATTCCTTCATATCCTCATTTCAAATATTTGATTCGACAACACGGTAGTCAAAGTTCATGCAAACTCTATGGCTGTGGCGGATCCAGAGGGAGGGCAAAAATATTTACCCCCAAACGGACAAGCTCGGGGCAGAACTATGCTGTGCCTTCCCCTCCCCCACAAAGTCATCGACCTCCTTTTGCCTCGACTCGCTTGAGTTAATAACCGAGATTTGTGTTCCCTTAAAGGGAGATACGCGAAAAAATTATTATTGTGGTTTCTTACTATTTGAAAAATCCTGATAACGAAACTATCAATGATTTTTGTATCTTCGGCAAAATTTTGGGAGGCCACTCACTTATCATCGAAATAGGTTAACAGTTTCGATAAAATGCCCATCACTTGCCCATGCCCATACCCATCACTTACTTTTCAAAAATATTTAAAGTTGAAAAATAATGTTTCTTAATAATACAAATGTTTGCCCTCCTGTAGTTGTATTTGAATTAATTTTAAAAAGCTTTTAAAAACTCCAAAATGAATAAGTTTGCCCTAAAAACGGAAAAACATAATTACTCAAGTCTTCAGCGGTTTCGTACCTCGAGTCTTGAGCCATTTTCGCTTCCGCCCCAGGATGACAAAACTTTTGCGTCAGATAGGTCACGTGACCATGGTTTGAGAATTCCTAGGCTTCTGATTGGTTAATTGTGATTTCTTTTAAGCCCTATATTTCTGCTTCAAAAGAGTTTTGGAATGTTGTTTTTCTAAAGTAATTTTTTCTGGAGTAGCCCAAAGTTCTACATCACTGTTTAGGATAGATATGACCTAATTCTTAGAGAAATTGATAGCCTTAGCCATGTGGACGTCATAAACATCGATATGAGGTGTACCGGTAAAGTCGTCTAAAATGTTGACTTTGAGAGCAATTTTAAGGCATTTGCAGGCCGAATTCGCAAAAATGAGAATAGGACTTCTGAAACAACTTTTTGTAACCTTTTGATATAGCCAATAAAATTTTTTTGCGTATCTCCCTTTAACTCTAAACTTCAAACAGAACCAGTCAACTTCAGTGTAAGCATTGGGCCGTGGATAGCAAAAACAAGCATCTTGTGCGCATATTTTTCACCCGTTATGGTTTTTGCCTTTCGTCTTGGGCATCCCCAAAAACTACGGTCAAATTATATTGCGGCAACATTTACACTGTCTGACGTTTTTTATTTGTTGTGACTTTGCCTTGCCCCCCTCCAACCGACCGGCTAGATCCGGCACTGCCCAATGGAGACGTCCTTATCCACTCAGCAGGGCCTCAGCAGCCGGATCCCGTCCTCAGTCGGCTGCCACGTGACTGGCGCGCGCCCGAGGCGCAGAGAAACCGGTCACGCCGGTAAACAGGTGTCCGTGTGCCAGTGGCGTAGCCAAGGGGTGATCAGACTATAGGCTCTCCTTTTGTTCAATATTTCCTATCCAAATTTGTGAATATATTTATTTTGGTTTCTAACTGCAGTTTCTCTGCTATCAACCACCTTGACGTATTTCTTGTAATGCCACTGCTCCTGTCCCATTCACCAAATCATGAATGAACAGACCTGGCTCAGCGGCGACTCATGCGAATCTGGTACTGCCAGCGCCATCTATTGGGAAAGTTTTATAAAACTTGAAATAACTTTTTCGCCGAGCCTTTTTGGTTTTGATTCTGTATGGAAATTGTATAGAGGAGATAGCCGCAAAACTCTGTTGTTTCCGTTTTTCCGATTTTTACCCTGAATTTTTAGAAAACGCTTTCGAATTTCAGCTTCTAATATCTTTTTATAAAGCAAAAATTCAAAAAGTACAACAACAGAGTTGTGGAGACTGGCTCCTAGAACATAGGCCCACTCACACTGTTTCAATGATTATATTATGTAAAAGTTATTCAAACTTTAAGTTTGAGAAATTTGAAAAAGAAAGTCAGATTGTACAAAACTAGAAATGCGTCACGCTTGAAATATCAACTGCCGTAAAGATACACATATTGTCTACTTTTGGTGAAAAAATCACGACGATGGCCACCTTACTTTACGAGATATTTCACGAAATATGCTCCCATAGGGTTAACATTGATAACGCACCCTTAAAAGAAACATCAAATGTAAAGAGAATCACGCAATCAATCTTCACATATATTACCAGAACACGAAAACAAAAAACCTTGTAATGTGCAACAATCCCACGAAGATTAACACGCGCATTGACGGGGGCGGGTACCCGCCCCCTCGGGTTTTTCGGAGACAGTAGAAAAACGGCGGCGCGTAGCGCCGCCGTACTTTGTATACCTTTTTCCTCATCATTTTTACAACTTCTGTAAAAATTTTAAGGTTAGGTCATCCCAGGTCAGGTCACCAGTACAGGTCAAGTGACCCAACCTCAAAAAAGTTTAACCTTCGCCCGGGTGGGGGTCTTTTTATACCCCCCTCGGGTTTTTCGAAGTGACTAAAAACGGCGGCGCGCAGCGCTGCCAAACTTAGTCTAGCTGTTCCTTCATCATTTTTACATCTTTCCTGAAAATTTTGGCTCAAGGTCATATCAGGTCAGGTCACCAGGTCAGGTGAAGTGACCTCACCTCAAAAAATACTTAGGACGGCATAACTAAAAGAAGGGTTAATCGATCAAGATGAAACTCATACCACATCTTGGGCCCACCAGGAGCTACAACATTTGTTCCGGGATTTTTGATATTGGTGACCTAAGGTCATGTGCAGAGCATGACCTCCCCATTGACAATGCATGGGGAAAATCACGAAATGAGCTTTTCTCAGTAAGTATGGATGGAATCAACTTCAAACATCGGTTGCGACTTGCTCTTAGCCCATTTCTGAAGCTGATACCAAAATTTTTGACTTGTGACCTTTAAAAGGTCACCTTAGGTCAAATAAGCATTTTTGGTGTTTTTCTCTATAAATTTTGAATAAACTAAGATAGAGCTATTATTTTGTCATCAAAGTGTTTGTATAGTCACTGGAAGTCAAATGATATACATCATGACTATACCAGGTCAAGTTGGGTCAGACCGTTGACCTGGGTCAGGTCAAATTCTTAAATTTGACCTGGCATAGCAATATCATATATCATTCGATTCGTATTGACGAGAGGATTGCAATGGTGCATAAACTATGGCTGTATCTTGTTTGGTTTGGAAGCTATTAGCGAAAAAGTAAACACCCTTATGCATGGGTGGCTATGGACATTCCCAAGAATATGCCCAATATTTAGTGACCTGTAGCTCCCTAGGCTTTGACCTGACACGAAAATGAATGCCACTATAATGAAAGCGCATCTCAAGAGCTTTCGAATGGTGTTAGAAAAATGTTTCTAGCTATCATAGTTTCTGAGATATAGGAGGTTTTCTTAGTACACCTCATATTAGCGATTTTGACCTATTTTGACCTCTGGTGGCCTTGATATTGACCTGACAAGAAAAATGACCGAAGTATTTTCGATATCATTTTCGAAGAGCTTTCGATTGCCGTTTTGCGCTTTTTTCTAGCTCTCTTAGTTTTTGTGATCGTGGGGGGTCTTTTTTAGCCCCCCCACCATGGCGAAGGTGGCTCGTACCCGCCACCGGGGCAAGGGTTAAGATAGCATAAGTCGGAGCAGGGTGAACTTACCCGATTGAAACTCATATCACATAATGGCCCCACCGAGTTCTCTAACATATGTTCCGGTATTTTTGATATCGATGACCTAAGGTCAGGTACGAGGCATGACCTCCATTGGAAATACATGGGAAAAATTGTTTTTACGGAATAACTCAGTAACGGATGGTGATAGAGCATTTATTTTAGCTGCATTAGACTCGCCTGGGCTTTGCGGTTCTAATGATATGCATTTTATATAATTTGACTCTGACCTGACCTCAGGTCAGGTCAAATCCTTGATGTGACCTAGCAAGGTCAAATTATACATCATTCGATTCGGCTTGCTAAGAGGATTCATATAATTCAAGTCGTTTTGCTCTATCTTTACTTGTTCAGATGTAATGGCCAAAAAACTGAATTTTACATGTTATCCCTATGACGGGCATGTTTTGACCTCTCGTGACCTTAAATGTGACCTGACAAAAAAATGGTGCAAATGTTTTCGATGGAGAAGTGGATGGGCAGCCCAACGCCGTTTACCGTTTTTCGCTACCTACCGTGGTTCTCGAGATCTTAGGGGGCGGGTACCCGCCCCCCGTCAATGCGAAGGTGGCTCAGACCCCCGTCAATGCGCGTGTTAAGTGGTTGATGCGCACTAATGTAGTTTACCAATTTCAATGTCCCGACGAAGGTTGCAGACTTCGTAAGGTAAACTACATCGGATACACATCAACCACTTCATCTCGTCGCCTTACCATGCACCTCCACGAGGGAGCCCCTAAGGATCACCTACAACAAGAACACAACACAACACTCACAAGACAAATGCTTACTGATAACACACATATAATACATTCCAGCCCTGACCACAACAAGATAGAAATCATTGAAGCAATATACATCAACCAACTCGCACCGCAGATCAACACACAAAAAAACGTTAGACTCGCCAAGTTGTCACTATGGGGGATGCGTTAAATAATAGAAAAAACGAATATGTGTGATATATGTAATGTATAACATACCATGTGTTGACAATGTGAATGTTTCTATATTGTATTGTAATGCCTTGTGACTAACTATGTATTAATGTAGTGTGATTATGAAACTGTGACAAGATGATATAAGAATTGCAGTTTTGTACTCATGAGATAATTTCATAGCAAGTAGTCTGCAAAAATGTAATGATATTTCTTTACAAGGAAGGTCTTTCAACTGATTTGAGCTCATTACTCGGTGATTCAAACAACTATATCTAGGAAAACGTGAGCCGCTCTGTCTCTTATCTTGATAATGAATGTCCAATACATTCGAAAGCTCGAACTTATATTTGTAATATTTTTAATGAACTTTACTGATTTGACTAAAGACATTTCAATTGGAACCAAGCAAACCATCAATAATATAATTAAACAACAAAAGAAATTATCCAAGTGCGAATCAGCAATACTATTCAATAGTCGCTGCATCGAAGAATATATATATATATATATATATATATATATATATATATATATATATATATATATATATATATATATATATATTTGTGTATTTTGGCCGTATATTTTCTCTCAAACACTGACGATTAAACTTCAGCGAAAAGTTAGTTTTAGCTAGTTTTCTGTTTTCGTTTTCGCAGGTTCGTATAAGTTTTTCACTCTGTTGTCGTTGATGTAAGATAATATAAGTCCTAAATCGGTAGTCATTACACAGTTATATTATTCACTGCATTTACAGGTACAGTCGACGTTTCGAAGGCTTTCAGCGATCATTATCGAGACATTAATAACATAACCACATAATAACATTACATACAAAAACACATGTTATATAAAAGTCGCGGCAGGGTCGAGCGGATTTCAAAAGATAATCGGTTGTATGAAGAATGAAGCTCACAATATGTATGAATACATGATAACGTGACTAAAGCTTTTAACTTCCTCTTTTTGAGCATACACAAAAAACATGAGGCCTTAACACGCGCATTGACGGGGGCGGGTACCCGCCCCCTCGGGTTTTTCGGAGACAGTAGAAAAACGGCGGCGCGTAGCGCCGCCGTACTTGGTATACCTTTTCCCTCATCAATTTTACAACTTCTGTGATAATTTTAAGGTTAGGTCATCTCAGGTCAGGTCACCAGTACAGGTCAAGTGACCCAACCTCAAAAAAAGTTTAAGATAGCATAAGTCGGAGCAGGGTGAACTTATCCGATTGAAACTCATCACGTGATGGGTCATCCGAGCGCTACAAACAACATTCCGATATTTTTATATTGATGACCTAAGGTCAGGTACGAGGCATGACCTCTCCATTGGAAATACATGGGAAAAATGGTTTTTACGGAATAACTCAGTAACGGATGTTGATAGAGCATTTATTTTAGCTGCATTAGACTCGCCTGGGCTTTGCGATTCTAATGATATGCATTTTATATAATTTGACCCTGACCTGACCTCAGGTCAGGTCAAATCCTTGATTTGACCTAGTAAGGTCAAGTTATATATCATTCGATTCGGCTTGCTAAGAGGATTCATATAGTTCAAGTCGTTTTGCTCTATCTTTACTTTTTCAGATGTAATGGCCGAAAAACTGATTTTACATGTTATCCCTATGACGGGCATGTTTTGACCTCTCGTGACCTTAAATGTGACCTAACAAAAAAATGGTTCAAATGTTTTCGATGGAGAAGTGGATGGGCAGCCCAACGCCGTTTACCGTTTTTCGCTACCTACCGTGGTTCTCGAGATCTTAGGGGGGCGGGTACCCGCCCCCCGTCAATGCGAAGGTGGCTCAGACCCCCGTCAATGCGCGTGTTAAGTCTTTCACAATTTTTTTTCATTTTTTCTTAGTTTACAGTTGTCATGTATTCCACAGATGGAGCTTCTCAGTTTGATCGAGTTGAGTGTTTAGTTCTGGGTTGTGTTCGCGGATGTATAGTGCTTCTGTGATCCATATTCTAAGATGATCATTGATATTCTTGTGCGTAAATGTGTTGTCGGTGAGAATTTTTCTGGTGAGCTGTGTTTGGTGGTGTTGTTCTACGCGGTTCTTGATGGAGCTGGTGTGGCCTGGTGCTTTGTGTAGAGTAAGGCGTCGTGAGAGGGATGTTGTCGTGGCACCGATGTACTTAGCGGCAAGGAGCCTACAGTCTCCTAAGGGGCAGTTAAATTGATAAAGTACATTGGTGCGTGACAGAGGGGTAGTCTTGTCTGATATGTTGTTGCGAATGATGAGGTTAGAAGTTTTTCTATTTTTGTAATTGATAGTGAGATGCAGCTGGGTGTCAGAATTTGTGCACTTTAAGTTGTCGCGAATGATATGCTGCATGATTCTTTCGTCATCTTTATGGGCACTGCTCATAAAGTTGCGGTAGTAGAGCCTGATGGATTTCGCTTCTGGCGCCTTGTCACTACTGGTCTTTTTTAGAGGTTTTTTGAAAGTCTCAACAACCTTGTTTGAGTATCCGTTGTTGACAAGAATCTGACGGATTCGCCTTAGCGCGCTGTGAAGAGCAGTTTGCGAGGAGCAGTTACGAACTGCTCGCCTGACAAACGCAGTTATAACACTGCGTTTGTACCTCTCCGGGCACTCACTCTCTCCGTTGAGTACTCGGCCTTCGTTCGTGGCCTTGCGGTAGACATCTGTCACAAAATTGCCATTAATATCAGACACCATTACGTCTAGAAAGGGGATCTTCTTATCAATACTTAACTCGTGTGTGAACTTAAGCACACTGTTGTGTTCGAGTTTAGAAATCAGGATTTTTAGATGATCCTCATCTCTCACATCACAGAATATATCATCTAAATACCTGCAATAGATGTTAGGGCGCACATCAGGGTCACATAGGACAAGGTTCTCAACCGCCGACATGTAAGCGTTAGCAAAGAGGGGGCCCAGTGGGAGCCCATCGCGACACCTCGCTGTCGGTATAAGGTACCGTCTGGTCCTCTGAAAGGTCCTCTGAAACAGAAAACTAGTTAAAACGAACTCTTCGCTGAAGTTTAATCGACAGTGTTTGAGAGAATATATATATATATATATATATATATATATATATATATATATATATATATATATATATATATATATTCGCGCTCTCCACGTGCAGCAGTCTTAGAGTCATTCGGACCGGCCCCTCAGACTCACGTGTGCGGCATTTATGTTCTTCAGAAATAAATGACTTCTTCATTTATCAAACAATAAATGCCTTCTTCGTCATTAAAGGTTCTTCATAAATAAAAGTAAAAGCCATCTATATACATACGTTGGAAGTTTATTGTAATGTTTTATCCAACAGCACATCACACTGTGTGCGTTGCACCGCGCTCTCCACGTACAGCAGTCTCAGAGTCATCCGGACGGGCCCCTTAGACTCACGTCTGCGGCATTTATTTTCTTCAGAAATAAATGCCGCAGACGTGAGTCTGAGGCTGGTCCGGATGGCTTTGAGACTGCTGCACGTGGAGAGCGTGGTGCCACGCAAACAGTGTGACGTGCTGTTGGATAAGATACTACAATAAACTTCCAACTTATATATATAGATGGCTTTAACTTTTTAGCTTGAAAATTGTTCAACACATAATGATTGTATTCCTGTTCTACCAAAACGCTGACCACGAATCTGTTGCAATATTAAATTGTTTTAATACAAATAGAGAAACCAGAGTGTACTCCATCACTAAGGCTTAAAAGCAATGCGACATCGGACCCAACTGGGACAACCTGGGCTAGTCCTGCCACCCCCCCTCTCAAATTTTTTTTAATTGTGTCCAAATTGTTCCTAGTACGGCTGTTGGAGGTGGAGTCTCACTAAAGTAATCAATGGACTTGTCACGAAGACCCCAACCCCACCACCCAAACGAACAACTCCCACAATGAAGGGTTAATTTAGAAGTCAAAGTTTAACGTCCCACACAGCACAGGGACGGCCGTCCCGCTCAGGTCACCATCTCACCAGTCAGTTGCCAGCCGACCTACGTCGGATAAACTCTTGAACGCCGGAGCGTCTCAGTGGGAACCGATCCAAAGCCTGGACATGCACTGCCACTGCATGTTTCTGAGCAGCGAGCCGGAGCCCAACGCTCTATCAACTGAGCTACCGGGGCGGCAATTCGGCTCCTGAGCGGAGTAGCGAAAAAGCGCAAGCATGTTTTGATAGACCATTGAACTGATTAAGAAATTCTTCCCATAACATTCTAGCTCATAGTAATTTTGAGGTCATTAAAGGTCAAAATAGTACAATTTAGAACACTTTTTACTCTAGCGTTTGGTTGAGTTAAGTTAGAGCCAAAATTTAAACGTCACTCGATTCCTCTCTCTTTGACAATTCGAATGATGTAAAATATGACCATACTAGATCAAAGTATAAAAATGACATGACCTATGGTCAGGTCAAAGGTTATCATCTAACTTAACATAGTCAATATGCATATCACTCAACTCGTAGTGACACATCAAATATAGTGGTATCCAAATGCAGGGGTCTAAAAAGTGTTCAGTGTGTCACCATTGAAAATGTCAAACCATAAATGTGTCACCAGACCAAGCTGCATAATGTGACATGTTTTGCGTCAGTAGGAAACCAATGGACATTCATGGACCATCCTAGTTGTTGAAAAACAGTGCGAGCTAACATTATAGGAGGCAATCTCAGCGATTTGTTCCGTATTTGTCTGGAGGGAACATGTCAACTAATCTTTGTCACCTTGTCCACCTTAGGCTGTCACCATTTAGAATGGCAAAATGGTAGGTTTTTCGACCCCTGTCCAAATGAGAGCTCTATTGCAATTTACTGCGCAGTTATTGACATAAGCCTCAAAACGTGCTTAGGTAGACCCAAATGACCTCTCAGAGATCACAGGTCAAAACTTGCAAAATGAGCCTTGCGAGTGGCCTGTGATACTACAATCACGGGAATAAGAAATCCCTGTAAGCTTCATGTACAGAAAAAGAAACTTTTTTTGGCAAATTTGAGCTTTCCCCATGCATTTTCAATGGAGAGGTCATGACCCGTACCTGACCTTAGGTCAACAATATACAAAATACCGAAACATAGTTTGTAGCCCCCGGTGAGCCATTATATGAAAAGATTTCACATTGATAGATTAACCCTACTCTGAGTTGTGCAATCCCAAATATTTTTGAAGTTAGGTCACTTGACCTGGCCTGGTGACCTGACCCGATATGACCCGAACTTACAATTTTAAGGGAAAGTTGCGGAATTTATTAATGATAAGCTGTGCCAAGTACGGTGGCGCATGGCGCCGCCTTTTCTCCGCAATGACGAAAATTTTGTAGGGGGTTAGTCAGCACCCTTCTGCCCCTCTGGGGGAGGGTTAAGAAGTGAAAATCCGTTGCTTAGAGGAGCTGGCCCGGGGATTCAAGGAGCTCCGGTTTACGCGGGAGCGCAGCACGCGCCGGGACGGAGACCTATGGGTACCACGTTCCCGTAGCAGTATGGGCCAGCGCAGGTTTATGGCCCGGGGTCCTTCGTACTATAACGATGTGCCCAGCCCCTCCAAAGTTAGTTGGCAGCAATATACTGTTACGGCGTACAAATGCGACTGCTCCATAGGGCTTACGTGTTAAATTGCTCATTTTCAACCACGTGCTAGCCACAGCCTATGGCTGTTGGAAGAAATGTAACTTCGTCATTGGAAGGCCTGTTCCCTGCCCTTTCCACTTTCCATTTGGTATTTTTATGTCAGATGTACATAAATGCCTAAAAAATCGATTTCCGAGAACCATGCAAATGTAAGCCGCAAATTTCCCGGCGTACACCCCGTACGCCGGCGGTCGCGTAGCGCAGCGGTTAGAGCGATGGTCTATAAATCAGACGATGGTGAGTTCGAATCCCAGTCTCGGTTTCCGCTTTTAACCACTGGGTGGAGCACTGCGAGTGATATGGTTGTTTTTTTTACTCGATCAAGGGAGTGCTTAGAACTCTTCGTGAGCATTCAGATATTTCACTACATGACCAAAGATAGAGCTGCCACTTTGTTATCCACTTGCCAAATTGGGAGAAGCGGACAATATGGAATACCAACGGGGCAAAGCAAGGAATGTCAGCCGTCATCTAATGATAATAATAATAATTGTCCGGCTTAATGACACACCAACAGCCAATAGAGGAGGCAGCATGGTTCCCTGTTTCGTTTTGAGTTATAATTCCCTTTCTGATCAGCCCCTGCTGATTTTTTGCATCACATGGGGCGCCTGGACAATATTTTGGCTGTTAGCGAACCGTTTCGAACAACACCGACTAATATAACAATGATAATAAAACGTCATAGGCGGATCCAGGGGGCGGGCAAGGAGGGCACGTTTTCTCCCCCATGATCGACCCTCGGCACCCCCTGAAATTATCACGGCGCCTCCTGAAATGTCGCTTCCCACCCCTTCCCCCTCCCCAGGATGCGAAAATCGGCACCCACCGATAGGATTTTGCGCCCATCTGATAGGTTTTGCCCGTCAAAAGTGGCGACCCCGGACCGGATGGTGCCCCCCTCGGGAAGGTGCCCCCCCCGATCGGCAATCCTAGATCTGCCTATGTAAAACGTCACCAGGGAAAGGGGGAATTTCTGAAGTTGTCTCTGGTCAAATACCAATGGATGAAAAAGGCATCTCTGACCGAACTACTTTCTTAAATATAATAAACGCACGGATGAACTCTGGAAATTTTAGGACCAATACCTGTCCTCAATTTACCGTGTCTGCGTAAAACTGCGTAGATAGTGATAATCTGCAATTTTTACACGACGTTACTTTTTTTGGATTTCCACGTCTGCGGGGAAAACATGATTTTTAGATGCCTCAAATAAAGCTTTCAATATGTTTTTCATAAAGATGACACGTGAATTGTTCGACGTAGTTTGGCGATAACTTCGCTTTTTCACGAAGCGGCAAGAAACTCGACAAGAAAAGGAAGCAAACTTAGTCTTAAACCAACATCCAATCATCAAATTAGAAATATACTTGACAAAATTCTGAAGGACATTGGACAAACTCCCTGCATCCACCTGGGGCCCTGGACCAACCCTCCCTGGATCTGCTTACGTCAACCAGAATGCAAAAGTTCAGGCACCAGCGATTTTTTCACACTGCAAACATCAGCATTCAAAAGATACCATCTGAATGCAATATCTACTGATCACTCATAGGTAGCTTCCGTGCAGTGGTGGATACGAGGCAGAGGGCTAAGGCCTCAAGCCCCCCTCCATGTTTAAGTGCCTATAGCTAATGCATAGGCGGAGACTGATGATAATTTGAGTTTTAGGGCACTTCAGCTGGGGAGGCTAGATGTGTTCGTCTGTAACGCATTACATCATTCCGTCATTCCAAGATTGGTTTTATTAGCTAGACTGGCATATACAGAGAGTGCATAGGCGAAGACTGATCTGAGGCGTTGGTGGGTGGTGCTCGAGTCCACTAGCCCCCTCCCCACCTCAAAATGAAGTCCTGGATCCACCACTGATTCCACGCAAGTGTATTGCCAAATTTCACAATGCGGTCTTCCTAGCATACACAATAATTATCCAAATATCTTCAATATTTGATTAACCACCCCACAACGCCGCCAATTGCTCCAGTAAGGACTATAATAACTTCCTCACACTCGTAAACAACAATCATAAAGTGAACAAACGAAATACGGCTCAAATACCAAACTAAATAGTTTGTCATTTCTTGCTTTTCAACTACATTTTATCGTTTCATGAGGACATTTTTTCGTTTTTAAGGACGTTTTTCGTTTTCTCCTTTTGCGTAGTGTAGCTTGCCCAATACATTTCAATGGCGCAAACTTGTTTGCAGTGACTAAAAAATGAAAACAATTCATTAAAAAGTGTGCAGTGTAGTCAGTACTTGAAATTCTAAAAGAAAAAGGAAAAACCCCAGACCAGGATCAAAAGCTAAAACCCACGCAGTACACTGCCAGAGACACTGCTAGAATGAGCAAAAAAATGAACGCGAAGGGACAGTGCTTTTGCCACGACAGTGCTGTGCAGACAGTGCTGTACTTTTGCCACAGAAAATCGGTGCAAAAGCACAGATGAGACGTGGCATGGTCTGTCCATAGACTAAAACTGTGTGTGTGTGAGTGTGTGTGAACTAAAACTCCATGTCTAGACCAAAGCTACAATGAAGGAAACAAAAAGGCTACGCACAGTGCGGATAAGGATAACAATTAGCTAAAAAAATCAGGAAAGGGTAAAACTCAATGTTTCGGTCCAAGACAATCTTCAGGTGAACTACACCTGCATGCAACTATATGCATCTAGACAAAACTACATGCATCTCTCTTGCAATGCAGCTAAAAAATGTGCACACACACAATCCCAACTTGGCAAGACTAATCAGCTTGGGGAATTGCACTTAGATTGAATTTCACTATGTCCAAGTGGGATACCAGTTCTGGTTCAGTACCCACAGACAAAATATTCAAATTTTCTGTCAGGAGTCATGTTATTCTGCCAACTTTTGCAGCTCCTTATAAACATATCAAATTTTGTACCTAGTCCTACCAAACTGTTTTTTCTCATCTATTTCTTAACTAATTTGTAACTTAAAGGCTCAGTTTCCATGGGCTAGAGGCGATTCAGATAGACCTGAGATTCAGGATACAGCAATCATGGTTTCGATGGCACTTTGGCTGGATACAAAAGGATCTGTAACCAATAGAACACTTCAATCTTGAATATGTCAACATTTCTGGTACACCATTTAAGTTTTCTTTCACTCTCCCTTCACAAATGTTTAAAGTTTTGTTTAAGGGTTGACTGTTCTGTTGATGAATTTTGTTACTGATTTTTTCTGAAGTGTTGATACAATTTTGTTTTGTTTAGTTTTGTCTAATAAAAAATAAAGTTATACCCTCTCCAGTCAACTCTCCTTTATCTCTGCACTGTAAGGGAAATCTTTACCATCACAATGCCAAATCCTGCCAGATCTCGTTGGATGTGGATTTACAAGAACTGGATTGAAAATGGTTACCATTGCCAAAAGCTCTAAGCATATTGATTGGATCCGAAAACTATGTGTGGCCACGCTCGACTATGAATGGAAACTGGGACTATTTCTTACACCTATAAAAAACAAGTACTGCAGCTCAATAACCTACAAAGTCACTCTTAGAAGTTAAGCAATCTTGACAGCTGGAAATAACTCACTGCTGGTACCCAAGACGCATCACATATGAAAGTTTTCACAAGTTAGCGTCTCAAGAAATCACACTTAATAAGTTTTTGGATCACAGCTGCAACAGGACCAGGAAAAATACCATTTTCTTTTCCACATCAGAAAGAATTTTTGGATTACTCAATACTGCCTTGATATCAGAGTCCACATGTCACACATCTAGGAGAACACACCAAGAACAAGGAATGTGTTCCAGCGTAGACTACAATTGATGCTGCAGCCGCTCAACAAAAAACATAAACACTACTGAAACCTTGCACAGGTTTAACTGATTTCACCTCACTTCATCTCTATTTTGGTTTACAGAGTGCAATATAGCTGTTGCTAGTCTTCAAACTAAAGCAAACCAGGCAATCAGAGTTGTTAGGTAACCAAAATCATTCAGTGTGGAGTCAGAATACAAACTTACCTGCCTAGATTGAACTTTTGACCCAGAACTCAGGAAGGAAGAAAGGCTTCTCCACAAATTGGACTCCAATCACTTGTTTTAACAAGCTGCAAGAACTCACTCTATTTAGTGAGTTCCTTTTTTTGGCACACAAATATGGCCAACACGCAGTCAGTATCTTGACTCTTGAGAACAAAAATGCCTTTTCCTTAAAAAAAGATAAAGGAGAGAGGGTTCAAACTGACTGTCTGACTGACAAACTGACTGACCCAATCAATCTCGGTAAGTTTTCGTAATTTAATTCACATCCGCTGCAAACCAAACTGTCTAATAAATAGCTTTGCAAAAAAATGCCCCCGATACCTAATTGTTGTCAATTTCTATTGAAAACTGAGTGAACAAAAAGCACAGAGTTTGCCGCTATTTTGGAGCGCCCATATTTAGTCTTAGTTTGGAAGAAATTTGGAGGAATCTACCAGTTTCTCCTAAATGATGGAGACAAAAATACATTTAATTTTCCTTTTGAGCTTTTAGCTGTTGTTTTCATCACGTTCGAGACATTTTTTAATTTTGAAGAGAAAATTGTGGCAATACAGCTATATTTTTGTATTTTTGATCCGCTTATCTAGCGGCTTGCACTACTAAACTTTGGTGTACCCGTCCTCTATTACCCTGGATGTGCCTGCTGATTTGAAAGTCCTTCCAGTATCTCTTTTCTGCCGTGCCCTTAACACGCGCATTGACGGGGGTCTGAGCCACTTTCGCATTGACGGGGGGCGGGTACCCGCCCCCCTAAGATCTCGAGAACCACGGTAGATAGCGAAAAACGGTAAACGGCGTTGGGCTGCCCATCCACTTCTCCATCGAAAACATTTGAACCATTCTTTTGTCAGGTCACATTTAAGGTCACGAGAGGTCAAAACATGCCCGCCATAGGGATAACATGTAAAATTCAGTTTTTCGGGCATTACATCTGAACAAGTAAAGATAGAGAAAAACGACTTGAACTATATGAATCCTCTTAGCAAGCCGAATCGAATGATATGTAATTTGACCTTGCTAGGTCAAATCAAGGATTTGACCTGACCCGAGGTCAGGTGAGGGTCAAATTATATAAAATGCATATCATTAGAACCGCAAAGCCCAGGCGAGTCTAATGCAGCTAAAATAAATGCTCTATCACCACCCGTTACTGAGTTATTCCGTACAAACCATTTTCCCATGTATTTCCAATGGAGAGGTCATGCCTCGTACCTGACCTTAGGTCATCGATATCAAAAATACCGGAACATATTTTAGAGAACTCGGTGGGGCCATTATGTGATATGAGTTTCAATCGGATAAGTTCATCCTGCTCTGACGTATGTTATCTTAAACTTTTTTTGAGGTCGGGTCACTTGACCTGTACTGGTGACCTGACCTGAGATGACCTAACCTTAAAATTTTCACAGAAGTTGTAAAAATGATGAGGGAAAAGGTACACTAAGTACGGCGGCGCTACGCGCCGCCGTTTTTCTACTATCTCCGAAAAACCCGAGGGGGCGGGTACCCGCCCCCCGTCAATGCGCGTGTTAAGCACCACCTCGTGTCACAGCGTACTTAGGGTGTTTTGGGATGTGTGGTGGTGCGCTGCGTGTGGAGTAGAGTAGAATATTTTATATTAAGTGTATACAGTTATTATGTGATAATGTCATAGGTATGACTGTATTGAAGTTTCATCTAGTGAATGTGTAGGCCCATCCCATTTACTCAACTAGCAACAGCTTGACGTGGTGTCGTAATAGCCACAACCGTTTTTATAACTGTGGATGACTCCGAATACAGTCTTTATCTTTGTCTTTGCTTAAATTCGAGGAAATGACAAATTGTTTTGCAAGATTGTCCTTATATTTGTCTTTACCGTCTAAAACCGAGTGAAAAATTTTCGATTTCGAAAAAGTGTTGTAACGCTTACCCTGATATATATATGAGATACATATATAATAATAATAATCTGTGGGGCTTATCGACGCAACAACTGCCAGGGTCATATGGCGGCGCCAACTCTTTCCCTGTTGGAAGGGTTTCTCGGGAGCCAGCTTGCTCCTTGCCCAGGGAAGCCGCCGGGCCTTGAACCCGGGTCGGCTGCGTGGAAGCGAACTACGCTGACCACTCCACTACCGCGCCCCCGTAAGGTATGTATGTACATACACTACCGCTCAGACCTGTGCCAGGTATGTATGTACATACATTACACCCAAACCTGTGCCAGGTACGTTACACTTCAGGCCTGTGCCTGCTATGTTACAGTTCAGACATGTGCCAAGTACGGATTTATAGGACTTAACGGCCGTCCTTTCATAGTTTATGCCATTAAAATTTTAGGCACGCGTGTGTGTGTGTGTGTGCGTGTCTGCGTGCGTGCGTGCGTGCGTGCGTGCGTGTGTATAAGACGAAGAACCAATTGAGAATGGTGAAAAAATGTTTTTTTGACACTTTGAAAACGTCATGTGGTTCTGATATTTCAATGGCCTGAAACCTGTCTAACCAAATTCTAAAGAATGTCTGACAAACATCCTATTCATTTGTCACATCAATAAGACCAATAAGGGCTTGTGCTCAGGTTTTTGCTTCACAAGGGATAAATTCATCTGGGAAATATTTCTCTCATCCCGGGGTATCAAATGGTCTGCATTGGGGAACCATTATTCCATCATGCATTGTTTCATTGAATGTGAGGAGTGCATCTTTGGCATCCACAATAATCGCCTTCGAACGTAGAAGAAAGACAATAACAAAAGACGTCCAACTCCTTTCGCCTTGGTCTCGGTAAAGAAATCGGCAATGATGGTAAATGTAGTGATTAATTGGCAACAGCTCTTATCAGCAGAATTTGAAGACATCCACATCAATAACAATGCCTTTAGCTAAGACGAATGGCAACACAACTTCTTGCTGGTCATAGCACTAAAAGCATACCGGCGTTCAGATATCGATAATCGGTTGTAACTGTATGTTTGTGTCATCGTGACTTCTTGATAAGAATTGGTGAGTATCAAATGAACCAAAACCTGCAGACCTACTTAATTGACTGCGTAATTAGCTGTTAAAAAGCGTGCTACATATGTTAGCTGTCATAAGCTTAATGAGGGCGATGGCTCGAAACATGTGGAGCTCGGTCGCTTGATGTCACTGCAAGCCTTATATATACTCTTAAATAAAAACCAGGCGCGGGACCTTCGAAACTCAATGGGCTCTTCGACCAAATTCTGGAGAGCTGACAAAAGAAATTGGAGAAAACATGCTCATTAAATTTTCGATGAAGGGAAAGGTTATTCGCCATACTGGGAAGCCATCAAGGCATTACCTAGGACGGTGGGAGCTTCCGAGAATGTTTTCCAACGCGTAAGTGAAGGCCAAATTGTGTTGCATATTTGAGCCATAAAAAACTAGCTATAAAAAGCGTAGGGCTAATTAGTGATTAAATAATTAAAGGGAATGTGGCACCTTCATAACGTGATTTTGACTGAGACAGCCAAGTTGTAAAGCAAGTCGGAAAACCCGGTACTCCATATATCATTTGTCTTGGAACTAGATATTTCCGTAGAAAAAAGCTAAGACCTACCTGACACCTACCCCTCATCTACCCCTCGCCGGGCGGCCGTTGTTGTGAGCTGCTGGTGTGACGACATACGCTGACATTACGATGAGCATCAACCAATCGAAGCCCTTGAAGCATTTCAAGTATGGTAGTGGTTGCCAGATCATGACATCATCCACAGGCAGATATTTTTTTATTTTCCTAGAGGAGTACTTTTAAAAACAAAATATTGAGCTTATTGAACATTTTTCAGAGAAATCATGAGCGGTTTCATTATTTTTGGCTAAAAGTGAGCCTAATTACACTAAATTCCAGGATTCGACCAAGGTGCCACATTCCCTTTAAAGGGAATGGAGCAGTTTGTCGAAGTTCCAAAAAGTATAATAAATGAACAAAATAGGTCTGAAAATAAAAAAACACATTATTTCCTCACTTTGATACGCTAACAACAGAAATATTTCTTTTTTCTACTGATTAATGACGTCATCAAAAGAGTGATTTTTATAGTCGGTAAAATCCCGAACCTTGATTCTGCTTGATCGTAGACTCGCTGTGATATGGAATTTAAGGTCAACCGATTACTGCGCATATGTGACATTCCTTCGACGCGATTTTAGCCGTGTTATTCTGCCGTGCAAAACGCACAATAGCGTGCCACACGCATGCGCAATATGGTATCTTGGACTACATGGTACCGTACTACGCATGCGTGCAGCACACTAGTATGCGTTCTGCCGGCAGAACAACACGGGTTTTGTCTCTGTTGTTTTGTGAACCAATTTCGAAGTGTCCGTAGTATTATCAAGGTAAATACTGAGAAACATATGGGTAATATTCGTTGTAGGGCATTGGCTTCCGTTGATGTTAACTGATGTTACCGTGTTGTGCATGTATAATTGTAGCATCATTAAAAATTGCTTATTTCTTATGTACTTTAAGTTTCGAAGTTAACAAAGTAGCAGAACGAAGGAAAAAACTGGTGAGGTCATGCTGTTCACAATTTGACAATGAGGCTCGGGGGGGCAGAGTAAGGGATTGGCTGACAAGTTTCCATGGACAATTCCAATCAGGGTCACATGATTTTTCAGATGCATTTGCAATGCTGATACATTTTTTGCAATGGAAACAGTGTCAATCTGATTCTCATCAATCCACATCCAACAAGATTTGGTAGGAATCATTAGCAGACGCAGGGGGCCATTCCGGCCCTGGCCCCCCAAAGCGCTGGAGGGGGGCCAAACTATCTTTTGGCACCCCAAACGTCGGAAAATTGTCGAAAAAGGTGTTTACACTAGGTCTGTAGAGCAGAAAATCTTCCCTCCCACCCCCCGGAGAGTAATCATGTACTTGGAGAAGTCGCTTGTACTAGGTCTGTCGAGCACTGAAAGAAGGTTTTTACACTGGGTCTGCAGAGCAAAAAAATATTCACTCCCACCCTGGAGGAGAGGCAGACTTGGATTTGACCCCCCTAAAATTCGGGTCTGCGTCCGCCCCTGGTAGGAGTTTGTGCAGTGTTGGACTGATGGTAAATATTTTCTATACAGTGTGAGGTGAAGGAGAGTAGATTGCAGAGGGTAAATATTTCTATGGTCTTAAATAAAATAGTTTCAAATTTTAGACCATACTATTCATTAAACAAAACTATTATTCATGAAAATTTGGCTGCATGCGCATTGCTTTATGTTACTGCTATTCTGATTTGCTCGGACTTGTGTCATGCTCATTATAGTGCCTTATTTTATTATTTTGTCATGCCTGCTCTTCTTTGTTTGCTTCTTGTTCCTTGTTTCTGCTGCCTTTTTATTGTAGTTAAAATAAATGAATTGATAATGATAAGCAAAATTGTGAATTTGGGTGAAGAGAAGTGAAGGTTGGGAAAGAAAACATCTATTGTGTGCCAGGGATGCAGACAAAATTGAGATTGAAGACACTTCCATCTGCTCGAGCTGTATCCGTATCCAAGCTTAATCACCATGGAACGTGCAGTTGCTGAATTCTGACACTCAGCTCTTTTCAGACTGGCTTATTGTGCAGGGAAGCTAGGTTCATTTTTCATTATTTATTATTTTTCATGTTTCCATTTTCTCCGAAATTGCAGTTATAAGAAAAACAGCAGTGACTGTGCTTTCATTTGGTGAGCTTTGACCAGGCGCTACAGAAGTTGTCAATCAAATCAATTTTTTACATGGTTCATTTGGTTACACCACTTACCTGAAATGCACGATACATTATCCTAGCAAGTTAATATTTTTGTCATTAAATAAAGCCATTTATCTATAAAGCACCTGTTGCTTCCTGTAGTCACTCAAACTATAGCTCTCTTTATTAATGTGCAGTACACATAGTGGACCATCTCTCCCACCATAAGTTTTGGCAGAGCACCCCATCAAAACGTTTCCATAAAATAATCCCGCATTTTTTGGTGGTAGACAAAGTTGCCCCCATGGACCAAAGATGTTGAGTTTTACAGTACCTAAATTAACCTGAAAGTGATGCAAAAAAGGTTATATTTTTGTTCTGCACAATTGAAGGTGGAAGAAATGTGTTTTCCACATTTCCAAAATTGTTTCCTATAACTTTTCGTTTTCGAATTTCAAGAAATTGGTCCATTCACTGTTATCATGAATTTAATGTAAATTGCCATGTTGTCACAATGTTTTGAGTAAATTAAATTAAATAGAAAACATCCAGTTCAAACATCTGAGGTCCTGTTCCCAGTTTCCATCACATTCAACATTCGAATACACCATTCATCCTTCAGACGTGACACACTGATGTCCAATTTTCAGAGGACAAAAAACACTACTAGTCTGTTCCACCACCCTGCATGGAGAAAAGTTGAGATGAAAGTGTCAGATGTGTAGGCAAACAGTTGACCTTAACACGCGCCCTGCTGGGGGCGAATTGGGAGCGAAATTCGCCCCCTCCTGGTTTTTCCCAAATAGCTCAAAAACGAAGAGACGCAGAACAATGAAACTTACGGTACCTTATTTCTGATTAATTTTACACATCTCACCAAATTTTTTAGTTAAAGTCATGTTAGGTCAAGGAGCTATTCAGGATCAAGTGACCGGACCTCAAAACCTAAAATTACGAGTTCGAAGCAGCGCCCAGGGAACATTAGCAAACCGATCAGTTTGAAACTTCCACAATATGATAAGGTCATTAGGGTCTACAAATCTGCTATCTCGGAATTTTGATATTGTTGACCTAAGGTGGAGTCAATTTTTTGGTCACCCCATTATAAGTCTATGGTGAAAAATAGAATGAACTGTTTCAGGAAATACTGGATAGATAAGGCTGAAAATCCTGAAATTGTCTATCATTACCACGATCTTGAACATGAACTTGAGTTTTTGAGGATCTGACCTCTCAAAGGTCATATCAGGTCACGGGAGCAGAGAGTGATTTTTTTGCCAATAACTTCTCACGGAATTGAGATAAAGCTCCCATTTTGTTTCCATTATGTTTGTATTGTCACGGGGAGTCGGTTGATATGCAACATGACTATACCAGGTCACTTTGTGACCCTGACCTAGGTCGAGGTAAGGTCGTTTTGACTATTTGACCTAGCAAGGTCATATTATACATCATTCGATTTGCCGCGATAAGAGGAATCCAATGATGCATATAGATTTGCTCTAGCTCCCCTGAGGGCAGATCTAGAGAGGGAAACGTACACTGCTCTGTTGTAAGCCTATGGAGCATTTTTTACCTATGCTGACCTCAATATTGACCTGACATAAAAATTCTTATAAATTCTCTTTGTCTTGTCAAGAGCTTTCGAACGCCAACCGTAATTTTCCTTTAGCTTTCGTGGGGAACGAGATACGGAGGGGGGCGAACAACGCCCCCCAGCGGGGCGCGCCATGCAAGGGACCCCAGCGGGGCGCGTGTTAAGAAACCTTTCAAAACCATAATATTCCAATTCATGTGTACGATTGACTTTTCTTTGAAGTTCATTTGGATATTTTTGAGTCTTTTGAAGATAAAGAATTCAGAATTGTTGTGCGGATCCCAGAAGATCACATCTTGAAGAAAAAATATCTTTCTAAATTCACACTAAAACCTCAAAGGAGAGACAGGGCCTCAAGACGAGCGAGATGCTTCAACCCCGATGCTTCAGATGCTTCTGCCCTTTACCACAGTTAACTACATAACATTTTCGTTATCCTTAGCAGCACCATACACCAGGAACGAAGTTGTTAGATCCAGAATTAGAAACACTTCTGATTTATTTATCAAAATTCATCACCAACAGGCTTAGAACCCACTGATAGGTGAAGTCATCGGTTAAAACTGCTGATACTGATTATCCATCTATCAAGACAGTTTTCACGATAATTGTGCAAAAATTCCTGGATCAGTATTGAGACATGAATGAGACTGTTCTACCTTCCTGGAATGACATTCCAAGACTACCTTCAGGTTTGTTTACTGTGTGTCTGACTTCTCTGTCTCTGCTCCTCGCAGACCACATTCTCAGCGGCGTCGACAGTCCGCTGCTGAGTGTTGAGGCTGCCGCTGCCTACGGTGCTAGTGTGTCCTGCGAATCGAGAGCGCATTCACCACCTGGCGTCGCTGCTCCCGTGTGCCACCTAGGTGTGGGCCGATGACTCGGCTAATGAGGGCGTTCGAGATGAAGGCACGGAGCGCTCATTGTCTTCCCAGACGACCAGTGCCAGGAACTGCGCGCCCCTGCCGGCAGTCTATGCTCGAGCTTCAGAGCAGAGATGACGGCCCTCCAGACCGCCCTAACTTCTTGAGCACGCACCCAAGTTTTTAACGTCAATCCCGCCCGCCTGACGGGCGCACATCAGCATAAAAAAGTACTCAACACCTCAATACCGTTGGCTAGCGGTCGCGTGCGGAATCGGTTGCGGCTCTCTACTCGGGAGGTGCATCATCATGGATGGTTACAGTTCAGCGAGTCCTGCTGACGTGTATGCGATGCATTTGGTAAATGCATCGCATACGCTACTATAACTTTCATACGCATCTGGTGTATAATATTCCGTTTTTTTCAACTCCAAAGTGTAATTGCTGTGTGCTGGCAACTAAAACCGCCGAGTTTTGCGCTGGTGTACCTTTGGGGTAGGCAGTTACAAGTACGTTTTCATATATTTGGTGC
This sequence comes from Lepas anatifera, assembly GCA_034440635.1. NCBI lineage: Eukaryota > Metazoa > Arthropoda > Thecostraca > Lepadidae > Lepas > Lepas anatifera. Next base: position 783,044 of record JAOTON010000074.1, read on the forward strand.
TTTTTCGATGTGGCAATAAGCAATGAAGGTCAAAGTATTATATCTATGGTGTTTTATAGCAGAAATTCGTGCGAACTCAGCTCCTCTTTGTGGTGTTGAGATCTTAAAACGAGCAAGCCGAGGCCTCTTGACATAGCGCTTCGGGGTTGAAAGCTCTCATTGGTAAATGACGGCTTTGACAGTAAACCCCATGAGTGCGCCTAAATTTTATTGTTGGAAATGTTGCGTTGTGTTGCGCTGCAATTCCGGTAATTAATGCCCGATACCACTATTTCATTGATAATATGTTAAACAGCTACTTTCAGCTTGATTATATTGCCAGTTTTCATAGCTGCTTTATAACATTGGCTGTAATAAACCAGTGACGTTAAGGTAATGTCTTTTGTGGGGTGTGTGTGGAAAGCGACGCAATAACTACAGCTTCGTGCATACTCAACGTATTCTAATGGAACCAAAATTAGGGTCGATAACGATGAAGCAACGGAGCTTAGCAGTTCCAGGTGGCATCGGTGTGAATAACATTTTCCAAAGCTTTCCGATATCCTAATACTGAAATGGTATGTATTTGATCTATTGAAAACGAACACAACCAAGTTGTAGCCATTTATATTTGATATACAGCGAAGCGAATTTCAGTCGACCAGAGTTGTCCTTAAACTCTACCATCAGAATAATATTGCATTGAACTGTGCTGATTGGAGCACAGTCATCACACGATGTGCATTCAGTGCTCTCCACGTTCCGAAAAAGAATGTTACTCAAAAGAAGTATTGTGAAAATGATTGTAAGGTGCGTTGTTTGCAACTTTTTATATAAAATACACGTTGAAGAGCTTCCAAGAGTAGATCCAACTCGGGTATTTGGAGCTCCTAACAGGAACCAGCTTGCTGAAGACTCCGTCGGTGCGTCCAAAGCGTGAGATTGGGATGACGCCTGCTGCCATCGGCACTTCCAGGCCAGCACTGGGGCAAACAGTCACAATACACAATTGTTAGGCAGGTCGATAATTTTGGGTTTGGGGGCTGATCGACGCACCACCTGCCAGGGTTATGTGGCATTCCTAATGTGTTTAAGAAGTTCTAGGGAGAGAGCTTCTCAGACCCCCGTCGGAGAGAGTGAGAGACAGAGACAGGTTATATATATATATATATATATATATATATATATATATATATATATATATATATATATATATATATATATATATATATATATATATATATATAATTCTAGCAGGAGGCTAAAGACAGAATTAGTAGTTTATTTCTGCGGTAAATTTTGGACTAAGTAGGCGAGTGAGCTGAAGTTCCCCTCTAAGAAACCCGATGTACGAAAGGTAAATGCTTAAATACTGATCAAGGAACATCTTAACTACTTTCTTAAACGCGCATTGACGGGGGTCTGAGCCTCCTTAGCTTGACAGGGGGGTGGGGGTACCCGCCCCCTAAGAATTCGAGAACCACGCTAGACAGCGAAAAACAGTAATGGCGTTGAGTAGGCCATGTAACACGAGCATTGACGGGGGAGGACGAGTGCCTGCCCCACCTCCGGGTTTTTTGGAGACAGAATAAAAACGACGGAACATGAGCCGCCGTACCTGACATAACTTTACTCTGATTATTTTTACTGCTTTTGACAACATTTTAAGGTTGGGTCATCTCAGCTCAGGTCATCAGTGCAGGTCAAGTGACCTCACCTTAAAAAAACATTTAGGATAGCATAACTCAGAACAGGCTGGACCTATCCAATTGAAACTCGTACCACATAATGGCCCCACCGAGTTTTGAAAATTTGTTCAGTACTTCTTATCTCGATGACCTAAGGCCAGGTACGAGTCATGACCTCTCAATTGGAAATACATGGGAAAAATTGTTTAAATTGAATAACTTAGTAATGGATGGTGGTAAAACATTCATTTTATTTTAACGGTATTAGGTTTGCCTCACCCTTGTTGTTCTAATGATATGTATTGAAAGGGGGTGATAATGATATACCCAGGGGCCTAAAAAAACACTGATCTGCTGATGTCATCAGCGACCACCGAAAGCCAATTTCTACGCACTTCTGAGACCAATTTCTTAATTCAACAAGATAGAAAATTTGGGAAACAGTACCACGATTGACGATAGGTACCTACAAATACAACTCCCCAGGTAAAAGTGTGGTTTTAACATATTTGGTAACGGTATTCCCTTTTTGGTACTTTGCAGTGCGCACTTCAAGTACCTAACTCTGGTACATTCTTGCGCTGGCTGGTAGCTGTTCTTCATCCCTGTGAATATTCGTCTAGTCTCCCAAAAAGTCGCCGGTATCAAAATGAGGCCTACCATTGGGCTATTAGAAAAATACTTGCGATGACATCACTGATACCATCTGCGGCGGCTCTGAAGCCATCCGACCTTCATCAGTGCTGGACTGAGACCATCCCATGTTAACGCAATGGGCTCTAAAAAAGTTCGTCAGCGCTGATGGATGGTCTCACTTGGCAGAGGTGCAGAAACTTGCCAACTCGGCTACTGGGGTTTGTGACACATTTATGAAAATTGAGGTGCATAAGTGTGACAAAATAGCCATCGTGACAGTATGGTTCAAAATCAAACCGCATATTTTCGAAATATAGAATAAAGTGTGTAGCGATAAATTCAATTTAGCAACTCTGTTCTTCAATTGCATAGCGTACCATCAGTGATACAATATTGGTACTGTGTTCAGATTCTACTAAAACGAGGGACCCCCGCTGCAGAAAACCCGGAAACCGCTGTCACAGTTGCCAGATTTTAACATGCAGCCCAATGGTGCCGATTGTTAGTAGTTGCCAGAAAGTTGCCGCCTAGATGCCCGAAATGTGACAGTCAATTTTTACGAGAAATACATGATGGTGGGCATATTTAAGGCATTAAAGATAACTCAAATACGTTATCAAGTATTTCTCTGTCCATTTTATCAGGTTAAATAATATTTAAAGTTTGAGTCTCTTCGATTTAGCGGTCCCTATTTCTTTGAATTTAGTATTAAGTACGCCTAAAAGCTACTAAGAAAAGTACTAAATGAGTGAAAGAAATAAACATAGCTGGGCAGCAATTCTATCTAAACTACGCAACAGCGACAAGACAAGATCGTAATGTTTATTTGATGTAGAGCCTGCCAAAACATGTACACAGGTGGGAAGCCACTTTTTTAGGGCATATTTTTGGGGTATATCTGAGATAAGTGCGGGCTAAAACTGGCTGGAATAAATAGTGCTGCCCATGGCTAATCTAAGATGAATGTAGGCTACTTTGAGACTGATGCACTTTCACATATCAAACTTGGTTTTTTATTCCTTAGCTTGCTTGTGCCTTACCTTATTTGTGTCCTAGATCAAGATTGGTTAGGTAGATTTGGAGCTGGAGGAAGTTGGGAGAGTTGGCGCCAGCAACAGACTGGCAACAACAGTAATTCAGGTGAGATTTCATGATCAAATTATCATGTCAATATTGTACAGATAGCAAATGTGTGCCAATGCAGTCCTCCACAAAGTGTTAAAACACACACTAACGTGCACTGGAGGGGGGCCTAGTAGACCCCCTTCTCATCTCAGGAAATCGCAGAAAATCTCAGAAAGAAAGAGACTTTGAAAACGCTGGTTGGAGGTGTGTGGCTTACTACAAGTGGTGGTAAGCAACACACAGGACCTGAACTGCATGGAGTTAAAGCAGGACTTTGACTACACTGGATCTTTCTTTGGTATGAGACTTCCAATACCTCTGTAGGTACCTATTAGGCCAATAGACATAATTTTACATCTATGCAGGGTAGTTGCCTCAGAGTTTTTACTGCAAGAAGGAATGAACAGGCAGGTGATAATCAGGTGTTGGGGGAAAATTTTAAGCATTTGATCTGTCTATAAAAATGCTACCTAAGGTCCACTTTACCAACACATTTTAGGTAGATCCAAATCCTATGTTGACATTGACATTTTTGCCCGTTTTGTTGATATGTGAGATAGAAGTTCAGTGGGGGGGGGGGAAGCTGTGATCAGGGTTCCCAATTGTGTGTAGGTGCACACTCCCATTCATAGATTAGTTCCCAATAATAATTATTTTCATGATAATTGCCACATGTAATCATGCAGAAATGTACCATAATTGGAAACACTCCTTCCAAAAATGGAAACTTTTTCAAAAAGGGAAATGCATGTCATTAGGGGGAAACTGCAGTCAGAGTTGCCAATAAAAGTTATGATCCCAATACTGGAAACAATGATCCATAATTGGAAATTTTCCTTCCAAAACATAAACATGATCTAAAAATGAAAACACAGTTTAATACTTTCATGCAGTAATGGCTTGGTGCTTGAACCTTGTCTGTTGCAAAAAGTAAGAGACAGGTAGATGACATTCAGCATATTGGAAATAGTATTCAAGTATACAATTATCATTTCCAGCTTTTTGTGACAGAGGAGGCATACGTCACATTAAGTTTGTGACAGCCAGCATACTTTCTGCACCTCTGTCACTTGGCCTCACTTCCCGCGGAGCAGTAGGTGATACTAGAATCAGTAGGTCTTCTGTGATTGGAGCATTTACTGCTCAGATGACATTCTTTAATACTGCCCTTATCGGTGGCAAGATACCCAAAACACAAACGGATCGGTGGAACTGTGGAACCGTGCCAGCCAGCCCCCAACCACGCATCAGAAGACGCCTGCATTGTGACGTCATGCTGGCGATTGAACTTCCCTTCACCCCTAGGGTCGCATGTTAAAGCTCGCTTATTTCTAAGGTCTGCTACCGCTACAGCATGACCATAGGGGACTCAATGATTTTTATCGGAACCTCATGTTCATTTTCTTTCCACAATTGGACCTCACTTGAGGATAATGTCCCAATTATTTCCTTTACCACGAATGTATTCCCATTGCTATACACTGTGACGTCACACTGGCGACAGCTTTTCTCTAATGGACCAATCTCATGTAAAGCAACGAAAATCGAGATTGTGGTGTACCAAGGCCCTGTAGTAGTACATACATAGTTGTGTAGGAGAGGAGGTTTGTAGATGGAAATTATTATTAGGTAGTTAGGTGGTATTATTATTTTAAAGTTGTCGCTGTCCTTGTTTGCAGCTTATTTTTTTGCTGTAGTGGGTCAGTGGGTGATCGCGTATGTTCAGTTCAGAATGTCCGGGTGCTGGCTGAGTGAGATTGCACGTCAAATTGGTGGTGATCAGGGAAGGAAAAATGAGAAACTGTTGCAAGCGCGAAAAAGGATTCGAAGGCAGTGTAAATGTGGTTACAAAGGATGCTCATGAGCTCATGGTCCGGTACTGATCAAAACATTTACTGGCACACAAAGCAGCAACACGAAGGTCTTGCTGTGAAAAATATCTACCCAGAAAGTCAGTTTGGCCCTGGTGGTCAGTGGTCCAACTGGATTGCAAGAGAAGCTGTGGACACAGGTCAAGGCTGGTAATTTAATGTTTTTTTCCCATACTAATTGTGGAGATAAATATGCATAGCATCTGCACACTATCCCTCATTGTTCAAAGTATGGCAGGAGGCCAATCAAGTTGTACCATTTATAACACACCACTAGCCACCTACAATTTCCACTGAACTTGGGAGAAATAATTGACACTGATCCCTCATTAAAAATAGAAAATATGGTATTCATACAGTATTCTTTCACTGTATTTTGCATTGTCTGCAATTTCGGTGTGGCCCTTTAGTATCAGTATTGGGTCTTACACCATGCAACTTCTTATTCTATGTAGCTAGGTAGGTAGTGATCATTTCAATTTCATTTGTATTGGTACTTTACGTGTTACTCATGGAACAGTTTGAACACACCAAAAAGCTCACATCAATACAAAACACAGGAAACAGTGTTTTCCCTCCAAAATACTCACCACCTGCACCAGTCTTGGGAAATTGGTGTTCACACTGCCAAGGTTTGCCAAAACTGCCATACTTTGTAACCTAGTCCTGGTGTGACTGTAATGGGTTCTGTTTTATCATGCTGTGGTTGTATTTTGAAATATTTAAGCATTGCTATCATTGAGTTTATTTGTGTGCTGATGTCAACTTATGTTGGATTGCTTGGCTCAGAGAAAATGTCTCATATAATTTTTGCTCAAGTGAGAGGGTTTTTAAATAAGTATGCACAGAAAGGTAGGATTTGCACTGAGATCCGTAGTTTTTAACACTCATTTTAACATGTTAAGCCTCAATCTGATCTAAGATATACAATTTTCTATGTTTATAGGTATTCCAATAGCCATACATCTTATTCTCCGAATTGTACCCTTAATAAAATGAAGGAATTTCAAAAATACTATCATAGCTTTCTTGCTGAGCAACGTTTGTGTTCACACCAGCTGCTGTGTAAATTGGTTGTAGTTACAGTGAGGTTGCCATATATTTAAGCCAGCAGAATTCAAGGTGCTCGCTAAATGCTTTTGTTTTATTTAATTTGGAAGGGGTAGACTGAGCAGGTCCTAAACAAATTTGATTGGTATACACAAAAAATGATACACTTTTTGTTGCAATGTTTGTATAAAAAGAACATAGTGAACCAGATGAAATTATATGATGCAAAAGAGGCTTAGACTGCTTTATAAGGTCAGTGAGACCGTGTGTATTGGGATTTTGGGGTGTACTCAGTGACTAGGCCATATCGAGCGAATACCCCCCCACCCCCAGTGAGACCATTTTCAGCCTCTGCGGTTTCATCAGCGACCAGGTAACCATTTTTTAGACCCCTGGATATACCCCCTTGAAAGGGGCTAAGCAGAAACAATTGAAGAAGCAAACTTACTTGGAGTAAATGATGCAGAATGGCTTATGAATATTCAATTTGAATGATATGAACACTAAACTAGTTGGTTTGCATATTACATGGACTTGACCTTTTTCGAAATTTGACCTTATTTGACCTTGAAGGAGGTGTAAGAAATAACACATGACATGCAATAGCACATGCACTTGCCGTAACTGATGCAAAATTTCTTATGAATAGTAAATTTGCATGAAAATGACACTGAACAAGACGTTTGTTTTTTTTCAAAACAGACTTGACCTTTTTCAACCTTTGAACTAATTTGACCTTGGAAGGGAAGTAAGCAGTGACAGATGATTAAAAACTCACTTAATTGGCGTAAATGATTCAGAATGGCTTAACCCTTGCCCCGGTGGCGGGTACGAGCCACCTTCGCCCTGGTGGGGGGCAAAAGACCCCCACGATCTCAAAAACTAAGAGAGCTAGAAAAAGCGCAAAACGGCAATCGAAAGCTCTTCAAAATGATATCGAAAATACTTCGGTCATTTTTCTTGTCAGGTCAATATCAAGGTCACCAGAGGTCAAAATAGGTCAAATCGCTAATATGAGGTGTACTAAGAAAACCTCATATATCTCAGAAACTATGATAGCTAGAAACATTTTTCTAACACCATTCAAAGCTCTTGAGATGCGCTTTCATTACAGTGGCATTCATTTTCGTGTCAGGTCAAAGCCTAGGAGCTACAGGTCACTAAATATTGGGCATATTCTTGGGAATGTCCATAGCCACCCATGCATAAGGGTGTTTACTTTTTCGCTAATAGCTTCCAAACCAAACAAGATACAGCCATAGTTTATGCACCATTGCAATCCTCTCGTCAATACGAATCGAATGATATATGATATTGCTATGCCAGGTCAAATTTAAGAATTTGACCTGACCCAGGTCAACGGTCTGACCCAACTTGACCTGGTATAGTCATGATGTATATCATTTGACTTCCAGTGACTATACAAACACTTTGGTGACAAAATAAAAGCTCTATCTTATTTTATTCAAAATTAATAGAGAAAAACACCAAAAATGCTTATTTGACCTAAGGTGACCTTTAAAGGTCACAAGTCAAAAATTTTGCCATCAGCTTCAGAAATTGGCTAAGAGCAGGTCGCAACCAATGTTTGAGTTGCTTCAATCCATACTTACTGAGAAAAGCTCATTTCGTGATTTTCCCATGTATTGACAATGGGGAGGTCATGCTCGGCACATGACCTTAGGTCACCAATATCAAAAATCCCGGAACAAATGTTGTAGCTCCTGTGGGCCCAATATGTGGTATGAGTTTCACTTGATCGATTAACCCTTCTTTGTTATGCGGTCCTAAGTATTTTTGGGTGAGGTCACTTCACCTGGCCTGGTGACCTGACCTGATATGACCTTGAGCCAAAATTTTCGGAAAGATGTAAAAATGATGGATGAACAGCTGACCAGTTTTGGGCTGCGCGCCGCCGTTTTTGGGTCACTTCAAAACCCGAGGGGTCTAAAGACCCCCCACCCGCGAAGGTTAAGAATAGTCCATTTAAATGATGTGGACTCTGAACTAGTTACTGTCACTTCTAAGGAGTATTTTTTGAGCTCTGAACCAGTCCCATGCAATGCAATGCACCACTAAAAGTCACCAATGGTTTGATTTTAGTGCCTAAGACTTCTTCATTATAAAATAGCTAAAATAATGAGTATGCTAAGCAAAATTCACTACGAGATTACCATAGGTCAAGTTTAAACACGTTTCAAAATTCCACAAGAGATTACCAAAAGCTATAAAAGCCGAACTGAGGTCATAACATGTTTTAAATTCAAGCTACCTCCGGGGGAAGGCGACAACAAGCCTCAAAATACAAACATTTTCTCTAATCCTCACCCCACCTAGAATAATGAAATCGATGTTCCCCTAAGGTTTTTTTCGGAACAACAGAAAAACAACGAGGGGAAGCACCGCGGTTGAGGGTTCTACCTCTTACCCCATTATTTTCCCATCATCCCTGAAATTTATTACCCCGGGTCACCCTAGGAAGGTCACCAGGCGATGTCAACCAAGGTCACCTCACTTTAACTTTTGAGCTCTACGATAGCTACATTTCTAAGCCGATCGATTTAAAACTTTCGACACTTCCTGACCCCTCCGGAGTCTAAAAATTTATCTTCGGGATTTTTCGATTTGGTGACCTGAGTTCAGTTCACCAGGTAACCTCTTCCATAGAAAAAGCATGGGAAAAGCTGTCTTATGAGCTAAAAGTCACAAAATAATCGTAAATGCTCAATTTGCTCAGAAAAGCGTTCTTGGACACCCTTTCAGGGATACCAGGGGCGATATTGTCCTTTGACTTATCTGAGATCATCAGAGGTCACCAGAGGTCAAAAACAGCATTTTTACAATAACTTTTGACCTAATTAAGCTACAAAACTGAATCAAAGGTCATCTTGTATGTCTCGTCACTAGTTTTCATTTGATATACAACACGGTCACTTTCATACTTTTCGAGGCCTCAGGTCATACTAAGTCACGAGGTACCCTCTGGAGATCAAACCACTGGCGAGAGGCCATTATTTTCCACATAGCGGAAAAAATCCTGGAATTTGCCTATGAAACGATTTTTGCTAGATCTTAATAGCTCTAATGGCGTGAGAGCTATGCTCAGGTTTCTTAAGGATTGCATGTTTTACTGGAAATAGCCTATCGTGACATCACTTGACCTCTGGAGGTCAAAACACAGACCTGAGCGCTTAAACGTGTTAGTACAATCTTACTGAATGCGCATGAGTTTTCTAATGCCTTTTGCAGCTTTGCGCTAACTTCCATATTTTCGGAGTTAGGGGTCATTGATGGCCCCGCAGCAGGGCAAAGGTGGCGCCGTACCCTGGTGGGGGCGCGGGTTAAATGCTTTTAGAAATGACATCATAGTTCGGTGATTCAATGTGACGGGAACACACTTATTTTCAAAAGATGTACATTGACCCAAACAACCATACATGTCATTTACAACAGCTAAGTTCATTCCCAAAGGGACAATAATGTGAATTCAAAATAGAGGAGGGCAACCCCTATTCCTGTGCTTGTGTGTGAAAATGCTTTAATTCTAGGTTTACTGCTTGATTTTGATTCTTCAAATGTTTTTATGTTAAAGTTGCAAGTCAATCAGAACATGAGGTACGATAGCATAGCTCCACAGTGACACCTAGTGTTATATATATAAGGCTAAAGTAGATATATGCATTTCGAAAGCTATTTTTTCTTTCTTTGATATGAAAGACTACTACCATATGTCAAAACGCTTTCAAGAGATTTTTTAATTTCACTGTACTACGGGTCAAGGTCACCGTTATAAAACTAGGTCAGGAGGTCACCAAACATTTTTTGTTTAAATTTCAAATTTGAAGATAGCCAAAATGTTGCCCGTAGAATTTACATCCTAAAACTATAAATTTTTTAGAAATCACTTGTAAACTTTTTGGAGTTATAGGCATTCTAATCAAGGCCTGTATAAAGGCAGTGATACAGTACCTGGCCTAAACAGCAAAACCATCCACCTTTCAGTTAGGTAGGCTAAAGTTTCTGACAGAGGCTATGAAGAGCTCGGCTCGATACCAAGCCTCTCCCAATTTCTCATTCCTGAAAGCTGAATGGTATTCGAGCGCCTGAATCTGAGAGATTCTGACATGAAATGGCTCCGTTGAGAAGCTGGTGACTGGTATAGCTTCCCCTGTTTCAAGGTATTCCAGAACTTACTGTCGTGAATGGTCCCACAGAACGTGGTGTGAAGCTGGTGGAAGATTTCGTGAGCCACCTAAAGGGTAAAATTATGAAACAGGATCTTCTTTTATCAGTACCAGAGCTCTTAAATAGTTCGCAGGAGAATATGGAGAAGCATCTGCCTCACGACGTTCTCCAGCGATAGTTACTAGAGCAAGGTTTGCCTCCGGAAGGCATTCCTGTTCTGTCGGGATTTAGAGTACTAGGGTGCTGAATCATTTAATTTCAGGTCTTTTGTGGAATAACATGTATTTGTATTGCGCTACCAATACATCTGGCAAGTAGATGCCTGCATGTTAAATCCCATCTACCGCTCTTATACGCACGCACATGCCAGGCTGTCTTTACTGGTAGGTTATGCACCCCTTTCATCCCAATTTAACAAGGGGAGGCTGCAACGCCGGGTGGCCAATTGCGCCCGAAACATGAAATCTTTAACCGTGTTGGGGCGATCTTTCCCGCTGTCGTAGACGCTTTGAATGTGGCTTATTGAAATCAGAATTGAATATATAATGGGAAAAAGTGGGTTCGAATCTGAAAAGTAAAACAATATTTTTTGAACGACCCTGCTCTTAGCTCATCGAAGTTTTTCTTTGCGGGCTGTCCAAGCTTTACATGATCGTTGTATCTTTAATTTTTTACGTGGGTTTGCGGGCATGTCTGACCCATATTTCTGTTTGCCATAACAGTGCAGTGCAGTTTGCCATACGACTGCACTGCAGTGTAGGTTGGTCCAGTTTTGAGGTTCACTGGCCTTTGGCATCTGGTCAAGAGCATTCGTTCATCCAGTCACCATTTTTCATTCGTACAAATACATAGTCACTTTGTACCTGATGGACTTTCACGTCCTTGAGAACGTTTCGATCACATTTTGGATATAGGTACATTGCCGGAGCCGGAGCCGGAGCCGGTCGGAGCCGACTATTTTGCCTGGAGCCGGAGCCGGAGCCGAAATCATAACCCCGGACCGGACCGGAGCCGGAGCCGGAGCCGTCCAAAATTGTCTCGGCTCCGCATCCCTGGTTTGAATATATGCTCTGGGGGCGGCACAGCGTTATCTGCAACCACGCCACAAGCTTTCGTCTAAAACAACCTATATGTCCATTCAGAGACAGCTGGAAACATTTGAAATCTAACCCTCACACTTACAGGGGGGTTGTTGTAACCCTCCCCCTTAAGGTTTTTCAAGAATTTCAAACGAGCTTTTTAAGCTAGAGCGTTAAATGTTTGTATAGCCTCTGGGGCATTCATTGTGCATGTTTTGCAAACAAAAATTGTTCCTCCCTTTCAAGGTAACGGAGCCATAACCTCAAGAGTGGAAGAATGTTGAGGTAATTTGGGCGCCTGTACCCGTTTTCACGTGAATGCTCCAGACTCTCATCGTTCTTTTGCAGCATTTGTTCATGAACTGGCCCAGAATATTTTAATCCATCCTTCGAGGATCACTTTTATCAGGCTAGACGTTTCATGACCTTTCTTGACCTTCAATGACATTGATTTGACCTTGTGTGACCTCAGTGATAACTCTGCGTCGAATAACGACTACAGATGCGTGTTTCGGTTCGGTATTTCTAAATGAGATCAACACCGAATTAGTTGACTTGCGTCCAATATGGACTTGACCTTTTTCGACCTGTGACCTTATTTGACATTGGAGGGGGTGTAAACAATAACAGATGAAGAAGCAAGCACTTACTGGGCGTAAATGATGCAGAATGGCTGATGAATAGTCAATTTGAATGATATGGACACGAAATTAGTTGGTTTGCATATCTTATGGACTTAACCTTTTTCGAAATTTGACCTATTTGACCTTGAAGGGGGTGTACGCAATAACAGATGATGAAACAGGCACTTGGCTTAAATGATGCAAAATTTCCTATGAGAAGTCAATTTTCAGCATGAGAAGGACGCTGAACAAGACGTTTTTCCTCCAATACGGACTTGACCTTTTTCGACTTTTGACCTAATTTGACCTTGAAGGGAGCGTGAGAAGTGAGATGTGATTAGACAGGCACTAAATTTGCATAAATGATGCAGAATGGCCAATGAATAGTCCATGCAAATGATGTGGACACTGAACAAGTTGACGTGCTTCCAATATGGACTTAACGTTTTTACCTACTCATTGAGGTCAACCAGGTCATTGACTTGACCTGGAAGTTTACCTGATTACCTGATTTCTTATGAAAGAAGCCTTTTGCGTTGTTTAAAGTGCTAAATTTGTATTTGGTGTCCAAAATTACCCTTCTGAAACTGAAAATTAGACATATTGGGCAATGTTGTGTTGCAACGGTAGTGACCTGTGACATTTGACCCCACCTCCTGCATTACTTAAATGGGTCACATAGCACATGAACCGAAGCATGAATGTCTGTTTCTCAATTTATTGGCCATACAAATGTTATTTGTTACCAAAATTCTGGTCAATAACAGCCAAAACGGCAAAATGGGCCGCAACAGGGCGAACACCAGGTCATTGATCTGACCTGGAAGATGACCTTATGACCTAAGGTCATAAAAATTGGTATCAATCGCGAGTACTCGTAGCGACCAACACGCTGGTTCTTATCGCGGAGCTCTACGGCAATTAGGGGCCAATCGGACATTTCCTGGAGATAGACATTTCACAGACATTTCCTGGAGGTCTTTTGCACCGCCTTACGGAAACAGCGTTTTCACCGAGTAAAAATTCAGGCTTTAACTCGAGAGTTGTTCAAGGATAGGCTTTAACTAGAAGGTATACACTCACCACCCCCACCCTCTCCCCAAGTCTTATGTTCGTGTTCCGAAGGGAAAGTTCATGAAAATCAAAATGTATAAGCACGTACCCCCAAATTTTCCGAAAATGGCTCTTTGTTTGGATTCGAAGGCATCAATTCGGGTATGTCAGGAGTAGGGGTTATTGTCCCACAAAGCCTTGGTAGGAACATAAGATGAAACACCTTTTTTCCCCGTGAAGGGCCTTTGATTGTCTGATACTATGAACGGTGCTCCACAGGGTTGCACTGCCCACTACCCACTGCCCGGGTTTTTGGGTTTTTAGTGGGTTTTTTAATGGATAAAACCCACCCGGGTTTTTTCATAAACCATTTTCTGGATGCCCCTGACTAAACATTTTGTCTTTTTTGCTATTTAGATCACTTGTAAAGCTACTAAGCCTTGGTATGTGTACAATATGCCAAAGTTTAGCAGAATCGGTACCATATGCCACCTCATACAACCCGCTGGAAAAATGCATTTGGAAATTATTGCCATCTTACCGGGAAAATAATTCTTAAGAATCCACATGTCGTCCACATTGCACATTGTGCAACATGAATTTCTATCATTTGTTCTGCCACCGGTAAAGGGCGCTGGATAAGACCAATACCGTCTCTGAGTATGACGTTAGTTTTCGTCTGTATCATGCATATTTTTCCATAATTCAACCTATATATATCTTAATTAATTCATAAACATATCTGCAGGGTCAAAATATGCCAAATTACTAGTGCAGTCTCAGATTGTGACTCTGACTGACTTTGACCTGAGACACACAAATAGTTTATTTGTCCAGCTCATGGAACATATAAGGCTTAGGGTGGTGTAGTCACATCGTGCTGTGCTCCAGGCGAGCAGCCAAGGTGAGGCGGCCGCCTCTCCCCTTGGCTGAGCTTAAGCACTGTAAAGAGCTTCCCGCACGTCCTCCTGTCGTTTTCTGATCTATGTTCCCCAATTTGATTATGAGAAGACGGACACCATCACAATGTTTGTCTCGGAGACTCTCAATAGCAAGTCTCAGGGGCCCAAGCGTTGATCTGGCAGGGCCCACCAAAATTTTGAATTGGGGCCCCGGATTCGGCTATCGGGTCACCGGAGTTTATCTCTGGGCCCCATACTTGGTCCCTGGAGCAGTCCCAAAAGTTTTCCCGAGGCTTCTAGTGTTGGTCTGGAGGACCCTCAAGAGTTTGCGACGGGGGGGCGCCCAGAGCTGGTCTCTGAGGGCCCCCAGAGTTGGTCTCGGTGGGCCCAAGAATCTGACTTTGGGGATCCGAAAAGTTTTTCGGGGAGCCCAGGGCTGCTCTCGGATGGCCTTTAAGAATTTGTCTCGTGGCCCTCAGAGTTAGTCTCCGAGGCCTTCGAGGGTTTGTCTCGTGGGCCCATAGAGATGGTCTCGGACTTGGCTTAAAGTTGGTTTCGGGGGATCCCTAGATTCCGTCCTTGGGCTCCCCAGAGCTGGTTTTGGGGGACCCCAAGAATTGTTTTGGGGCCCCAGTGTTGGTCTCGGGGACCTTCAAGGGTTTGGTTCGTGGGGTCCCTAGAGCTAGTCGTCTCGGGGATCCCAAGACTCGTTCTCGGGCTTCTCATTAGTTTTTTTTCTGGCGGGAGGGGAGGTTTTGTCTCAAGGCGCTGCCAATTTTTCTCAGACTGCTCAAAGAATTGGTGTTGGGGGCACCTCAGAGATGGTCCCCAGGTCGCAAAATAATAAAAAGGATACCACGCTTTATTTAGCTAGATAGGCAAGGAAACAACCAGGGTAGGCAAAAACAGCCAATAAAAGTCACGTGGACCACACCGATTCACTCCACGATCCCATCAGCCACCGCTGACGTTCTTTTATTTTCATTAGCGATCGTTGCACTTGGGGCCCCGTGCAGTGCCCCCGAGCCTATATCCACGCCCCCCTTCCCCCTGAGCAAATAATGGATACGCCCCTGCTATGCTCTGAGAATTGTGATCTGGTCTTTATTGATGTACCGGACAAAGATTTTCAGCGCTAGCATTTGTCCGTGAGGAATATGAGCTACTGATTTAGAAAAAAGTGAAAGCAAATTCGGTGGGGCGCGGTGGTGTGGTGCTTGTCGCACTTGCTTTCCACGGGGTCGCCCGGGTTTACGTCCAGTGAATTTCTTGAGTAGGGAGAATCCGGCTCCTAAGAGAAAACAGTAACAAGAGTCGACCATGCCGTATATTCATAGCAATGGGTGAGTTTATAAGCCCCAAAAATTGTTATTCTGGTCAAAAGTCGGTTCATTTTATTATCAATGGGTGCCCGTAAAACTATGAAGGGTTCTGCACGCTGTCATCAATCGGGTACTTCAGAACAGCTTGGGGGATAGGAGCTTCTTCTCCCTTCCGCCTCCTGAGGCAAAGACTGATAGGCAACGATGATATTGAAAGCATCACAGTCTTGATGCGTGCTCAAACAATGGGATTAATCTGGAAACGGTGTGACAAGAATGCTACAAAACAGAAAAAAACGGAAAAAAACACAAAAAGACCCGCAAAAAACCAGACCCGCGGGCTTTAAAAAAACGGGTTTTTTCCAACCCTGGTGCTCGATGCATTTCATCTTGTGCTTCTGACAACAGACAGACAGCCACAGGGAACAGTTACTAAGCCGGCGAAACGGTTAGAGTAGCTGCCGTTTTGCTTCAACAGCTTCTGACGTGACAGACACCAGACCAGGTAGTGCGGCCGGAATAATCACTTCGAAAGGGACCAAAACGCGGAACACCATGCATTTCTTTTTTTAAACGGCTCAAGAAAGCAGAGCCCGTAACCCGAATCTCTGCTGGCACTGGAGCCGCCGCTGGACTCGGTGCGCCCCGAATTAGGTCTGGATCCGCTGTAGGAGTGTGCTTGCTCCTCTGTAATGATCCGCTGGCGCTTCAGCGCGGCGCCACATTCGCAGGTGAAACGGTACTGTATGACAGCCATAGAACCGCAGTCACACTGTATGACAGGCATAGATCTGCAGTCACACTGTATGACAGGCATAGATCTGCAGTCACACTGTATGACAGGCATGGAAAGCACTGCCCAGCCTGACAATCCTTATATCCCTGTCGCCTGATACTGCAGTGGCATATCATCAAATCCTGATATCAGTATCATCAGACTTCAGGCTTCACCAACGCCTGAAATACTGCATGCTAGCCTGAACATGAAGCATCAGCCCGACATGCCGTATCAGGCTTTAAAGATTGAAATCTTTTTCAACGCCGCCCGCTCTTAGATGCAATAGTTTTACGTTATTTCAAGCCTCATGAGAGGGACGGAGCTCATTTTCTTCGCCATTTATAGCCAATCCCCATGGAATAGATAACTTAACACGTGCCCCGCTAGGGGGGGCGAAATTCGCCCCCCTCCTGGTTTTTCCCAGATAACGCAAAATAGAAGAAACGCAGAACAACGAAACTTACAGTAACTTATGCCTGATTAATTTTACACATCTGACCAAATTTTTGGGGTAAGGTCACGTCAGGTCAAGGAGCTATTCAAGGCCAAGAAACCCAACCTCAAAACCTAAAATCACGAGTTTGAAGCGGCGCCCAGGGAACATCAGCGAACCGATCAGTTTGAAACTTTCACCATATGATAAGGTCACTAGGGTCTACAAATCTGTTATCTAGGAATTTTTGTATTGTTGATTATTTTTAGTATTGTTATTGTTGATTATTATTTTTTTGTATTGTTGTTTAATTTTTATATTGGTGGGGTCAATTTTTTGGTCACCCCATTATAGGTCTACTGTGAAAAATAGAAATGGCTCGTTTCCGGTAAATACTGGACAGATAAAGCTGAAAATCCTCATACCGTGTATTCTTACCACGATCTTGACCATAAAGTTGTGTGTTCGACCATCTCGCCTCTCAAAGGTCATGTCAGGTCACAGGAGCATAGAGTGATTGTTTTGCCTATAACTTCTCACGGAATTTGGATAAAGCTCCCATTTTGCTTGCATTATGCTTATATTGTAACGGGGAGTCGATTGATATGCAGCATGACTATACCAGGTCACTATGTGACCCTGACCTAGCTCGAGGCCAGGCCATTTTCACTATTTGACCTAGCAAGGTCATATTATACATCATTCGATTTTCCGTTATGAGAGGAATCCAATGATGCATAAATATTTGCTCTAGCTTCCCTGAGGACAGATCTAGAGAGAGAAACGTACACTGCTTTGTTGTAAGCCTATGGAACCTTAGTTTGAGCTATGCTGACCTCAATATTGACCTGGCATAAGAATTATTCGCATAAAATATCTTCGTCTCGTCAAGAGCTTTCGAACGCCGCCCGTAATTTTTATTTAGCTTTCGCGGGGAATGAGTTACGGAGGGGGGGCGAAAAACGCCCCCCCAGCGGGGCGCGTCATACCAGGGACCCCAGAGGAGCGCGTGTTAACTGGAATTTTTGGGTGAACACCGAAACAGCCAGCTGTGGAGGTGGCTTAAAGGAATACCTACTAATAACTGTATCATCTTTTATGTGACAATTTTTAAATTTATTGATTTTTCACCCTCACTGTAACGTCAGAATCAGTCTCGCCCTTGCTGTCCCAGCCTGAACTTGTCGCCGCCACATATCTATTCATGAGTGGTGTGCGGCTAGCAAAGTATCTGCCCCGACTTCGCCACCGTTCGTAAACAGCGCAGCGAACGCCGAAGCGCCGGCGGCGAGCTGGCGTGCGGGCGACGTCGCTGGATCGCCCCGGGCCACGGCTGTTGGTGAAATCGACAGCCGCTTCTCTCACGAAATCAGCACAAATGGCCTAGTTGGCGGGTAATGACGACCGTTTGCGACTCCGCGATTTCCACATGCAAATTAGCGAAGAGGGACCGTGGCCGTTGCGTGGCGGCGGGTGTGTGTGTGTGTACGGAGAATGTACAATTGTCAACATCATAGCGTCGCCAATGACAGAGTTGTGACAGTCGCTAATATGCGCTGGAATGGCCCGTCACATGCACAAGCTACTAATCAGGCTTTCGCTCGCATGAATGGATCCAGCTGCCTTGTGTGGAAATTCGCCAGTGTGATGGGTGGCTAAAGTGTTAGGCACCTTTCGTCATCGTGCATCTGTAATCCACCTGTCATAGTTCTGTCTCAGAAGGGAAACTGTATTAATACGCAATGTTTAAAGTTAATGTGGCTCAAATCTAACACCTATCAATAATGTTCGTTTGATAACACGTTTTTACTAGTCTTCTTCTACCAATTTGTGGTTTCCAGTACCCGCCTGGTGGTTCGGCTGCGGCCTTCACAGAACAATACTAATATGTATCTAGGGTTGATAGAAGAAGAAAACTGGGTTCTATTAGAAAGTCACAGTGTTTGCAAACACGACACAGGCTTTTCCTTTCACACTCTTCTGGTTAGACGCGATTCTGTGCTGGACGTAAAGCCGGCGTTTCCACAGTTGTAATTTGGGTATAATGTCTTCGTCTCCTGAATATTATCCGCAAGGATACGCATATGCACTTACGTTCCTAAGTTGCTATGCCCATGTTCCTGGGCACAGGAATAGAGGACAGGGGGCATTGGCCCAATTCTGCTAGTTGAGGTAGGGGCCCATGGCAGTGGCGGATCTAGCCGGTTGGTTTGGGAGGGGCAAACCAAAGTCGAAAAGCAAAAAAAAAAAACGTCGCGCAGTGAAAAATTGCGCTACAATATGCCTTTTCGGTAGGATTTTGGGAACTGAAGACGAAAAGCAAAAAAAACGTCACGGGGTGAAAAATATGGGCTCAAGATACATTTTTTCCTATCCAAGCCCCAATATTTACACTGAACTTCTCTAATTCTGTTTGAAGTTGAGAGTTGAAGCACCAAAATTTTGCTTACAAGCTAAAAAGGAGTCGGGGGAAAAAGGAGGTCGATCGCTTTGGGGGGGGCAAAAACATAGTTTTGCCCTGAGCTTTTCCGTTTGGGGGGGGGCAATTGCCTTTTTGCCCCCCCTGGATCTGCCACTGGTACCCAAGCATTTCCAAAGGGATATGAGTCTAAGGATACAAGTCCTGGTGAGTCTCCAAGGGGATGATTCATGTGAGATAGGCCGTTAAACGAGCCAGTAGTATATTTTCCAATGACCTGATGGATACCGCTGGATGCCTTGACAAAAACGTGAAGCCGCTTATCGGGTTTTCCCAATCAAAATACACCTCACCTGGAGCGGAACTTACCCGTGATTTTTGACACGTCTCCATGTAGACCGATTCTGCAGACACGGATATTAACTGCATTCGGTCGGGAGGGCTATTGCCTTTGATAAAAAATACGTTTTTCTTGGAACTGGGTATACCTTTTGCCGACTTCTTTCGACGAAACCACTTAATTCTCACACCAGGGAGGCGTTGGCTGCACCTCATGACCTTCAAAGTGGCGCGTCGTTAAAGGGAAGGTGGCACCTTCATAACGTGATTTTAACTGAGATAGCCAAGTTGTAAAGCAAGTCGGAAAACCCGGTATTCAAGGTGTCATTTGTGTTGGAACTCGAGATTTCCGTAGAAAAAAGCCAAAACCTACCTGCAATGTACCCCTCTTGTACCACTAGCAGCAGGCCACAGTTGTCATGGCTGTTGGTGTGTCGACATATGCTGACGTCATGATGAGCATCAGCCAATTGAAGCCCTTGAAGCGTTTCAAGTATGGTAGTGGTTGCCAGATCATCACATCATCCACAGGCTGATATTTCTTTCTTTTCCTAGAGGATTTTTCTGAAAATCAAAATATTGAGCTTATTGTACATTTTTCGGAGAAATCATGAGTGGTGTCATTATTTTCGGCTAAAAGTATGCCTAATTACACTAAATTACAGGACTCGACCAAGGTGCCGCATTCCCTTTAAACCCCAATAATGATAATTTGGTCGGACCTTAAGAAAATTGATTGACTTTTATTTGGAGGACAGTGCGACCAGGGTGCCCGGTGACTGCCATGGGCCCGTGTCGGATTATAGCGGTTAGCCCGCGCGGTCTGTCAGCCGAGAGCCGACGCGGCGTCTCCGCCAGACTCCACCAGAGGGCTGCCGCGTCTCTCCGCCGTGCCGCCAGAGGACTGCAGTGGTCACATCCCGGCTCGCGCAGCATCCGCACCACCTCCTCCGCCAATCAGCGTGCAGGAGGGCGGGGCCTGTGCATCTTGACCGTCCCACAGGAGGGGTTAGCCAGACACAGCAGCTGGGCGAGATGAGATGGGATATCTGGTGGCTGAGGCAGTGTCCGCCAGTTACAGGTCGTTTGCAGATTGATGGACAACCTGGTGGGTCTGGCAGCCTCCGTTATGCAGAGAGGGGAGTCCAAATCACAGTTTGTATTCCCCGATGCTGTCTGAAGTATGGGTCATACGGGCAGTGACGGATCTAGGATTTCGTTAAGGGGGGCCAGGCTCGGAGGGCGCCGAACCTGGGGGCGCCGAACCTGAGGGGCGCCAATTTCAGTGGCGGATCTAGCCGGTCGGTTTGGGAGGGGCAAACCAAAGTCGAAAAGCAAAAAAAAACGTCACGCAGTAAAAAGCTGCGCTACCAATATCACTTGCCCGTAGAATGTTGGGTATTTGAGGCGAAAAGCCAAAAAATTTCACGGGGTGAAAAATATGGGCTCGAGATACTTCTTCCTATCCAAGGCTGGCTATACTATGACTTGCTATATTATGGAGGTCTGGCTATACTATAATGAGAATTATTGATATTTACTCCATGATTCTGATGAAGGGCTGTGCCCGAATATATAATCTTCAGTGTATTTTACATTTTTGGATTCAAGGGGACAGGCCAGGGAACATCTTATCAACTTATGTTCTGTTTGAAGTTGAGAGTTGGAACACCAAAATCTTGCTTATAAACTGAGAAGGAGTAGGGGAAAAAAGGAGGTCGATCGCTTTAGGGGGCAAAAACGCAGTTTTGCCCCGAGCTTTTTCGTTTGGGGAATGTTTTTTCCCCTCCCCCTTGGATCCGCCACTGGCCAATTGACCACCCAAAAGGCGGCCAGCGTCAATGAAGAACGCGTTTAACCCGCGCCCCACCGGGGGTCCGGCGCCACCTTCGCCCCACCGGGGGGCCATCGATGGCCCCCTCTAACTCCGAAAATATGGGCGTTAGCGCAAATCTGCAAAGTGCAATAGAAAGCTCGCGTGAATTCAGTAAGAAATTACTTCGCATGTTTTAGTGCTCAGGTCAATGGTTTGACCTCCAGAGGTCAAATTAGGTCAAGATCGGCTATTTTCACTCAAATATGCAATGATTAAGCAAACTGGGCATAACTCTTATGTCATTAGAGCTATTGAGGCCTGGTAAAGTACATTTGATAGCAAATTGCCAGTACTTTTTCCGCTATGTGGAACGTAAAGACCTCCCGCCAGTGGTTTGACCGCCAGAGGTCACCTCGTGACCTAATATGACCTGAGGTCACGAAAGGTCAAAAAGTGACCTTGCTGTATATCAAATGAAAGCCAGTGACAAGACAAACACGATGGTGTTTGTTTCATCGCTTTAGCTCAATTAGGTCAAAAGTTATTGTCAAAATACTGTTTTTGACCTCTGGTGACCTTGGATGACCTTGGAAAAGTCAAAGGGAAAATATGACCCCTGGGATCCGTGAAAGGGTGTCCAAAAACGTTGTTCTGAGCAGTCTGAGTATTTGCAATCATTTTTGTGGCTTTTATATCATGAAATAGCTTTTCCCCATGCTTTTCCAATGGGAGAGGTCGCCTCGTGACCTGACCTCAGGGCACGAAATCGAAAAATGCCGGATATACACCTTGTAGACCCTGGAGGGGTCATGAAGTGTAGGAAGTTTCAAATCGATCGACTTTGAAATGTAGCTCTTACAGAGCTCTAAAGGTGAAGTGAGGTGACCTTGGTTGACCTTGTCTGGTGACCTGACCTTGGGTGACCCGGGGTAAAAAATTTCAGGGATGATGGGAAAATGATGCAGTGAGAGGTAGAGCCCTCAACCGCGGTGCTGCGGCTCGTCGTTTTTCTGCTATCCCGGAAAAACCTTAGGGGGGCATCGATGGCCCCCCGGTGGGGGCGAGGGTTAAGAAAGGATTTGTAAATGCTTATTTTCATGAAAGCTTCCTCTCAGTGAGGACATGTTCACGTTTACCATCAAGCATATTTCGGGCCAGCTAACGACTGGTACCGTGGTAGAAAATGCTGAAAGCACCCACTGACACTAACTGAAGCACGATGAGCAAATAATACAGTTATATTCGGTCATGGTAAAAACTGAGGTGTCGTATCCACCACCTCCACTTATCACAGTTGTCCTGGCTAACGGCTCAATACTGAAATACCCGATTGACGCTAACCTGAGCCTCATAGGCCGCAGAACCTCTGCGGGCCTGGGCCCCTGAGTTTAAAGTGACTTCAATGAGTTTATATCGAGTACCCTCAGCTGACCTGGGACCGCTTTAGTTAACCAGGCTCTCACACTGAACTTGAAACCTATATGTCACCGCTGAAGCCTATTAAGCTTTTTGGGGCCCTTTTATTGAAATAGGGCCCCCTCAACCGGTCCTGGGCCCTCTGAGCTAAAAGCTGGAGCTCTGAGCTCTAAGCCCCAAGCTGGATTAGTGTCCCTTAAGCTGGTCAGGGTCCCCTGGGTTGGTATTGTTTTCGTTTAACTGATATAGATCCCTTTAGCTTGTTTGGGGCCCGTTGTGCGTATCTGGGCACTAGTTCGTCGAGGCACCCAGCTAGTCTGGCCCTATTAGTTTTATGGGCCTTCTGAGCTTCTGCAGGTTCCCCTCAGAGTGTCTGGGCCCCATGAGTTGAAAATTGGACCCTTGGGTTAGTTTTGGGTTCCTGAGCTTATTTAGAAACCGTTTAAATAGGTAGGCACCCCACGCTGGTCTTGAGAATCCTGTGTTGGCGCTGAGGTCAAATTAGCTCGTCGGGGGCCCTTATCTGGGGCCCCCTTAACTGGCACGGACCCCTCAGCTGATTTTGGAGACCCAAAATCCCTCCTACCGGATTCCACCCACGCCAGATTTCCTGACTCCCTGAGGGCCCCTGGGGGCCATTGGGGATTTTTCCCGCGATCAGCGCTAGGGCCCCTCCCCGAGACAAAGCTTACAACATGTCTCTGTGTATATACTCTAGCATCTACCAGAGTTGAGCTAGAATCATTTTTAGGCACACTTCGCTTCCTCTCGTTACGGCGAATCATCAAATAATGCATAATATGACTATACTAGGTCAAAACATAAAAATGACCTGACCTAAGGCTAGGTCAAGGTCACCATCTAGCCTAGCATAGTCAGTATGCATATGAATCAACTCACAATAGCAAAAAAATGATATCAAAATACGGGTTTATCAATATTTCCTGCAAAGCAATTAACCCAAGTCTTAAAACCTGCGTAGGAAGCCCCAGATGAACTCTCAGAGGTAACATGTCTAAACTTGCAACATGAACCGATAAAGAGGCCTAGGATACCATGATTTGGGGAATCCGAAGGTATTCCAAGCGGCGTCTGCAGACATACAGCAATTTTTCGGCAAGTTTCCGTTTTACCCCATGCATTTTCAATGGAGAGATCATGATTCGTACCTGTCCCTAGGCCATCGAAGGGAAAAATCCCGCAATAAATGTATTAGTACTTTTTGGGCCCATTATATGGTACAAGTTTGAATTCGATAGATTCACCGTTTTCTTACTTACGCCAACTTAAACATTTTTTGGGGTGAGGTCACTTGACCTGCACTGGTGACCTGACCTGAGATGACGCAACCTTAAATTTTGAGGGAAAGTTGCGGAATTGATCAATGTTAAGGTGTGACAAGTACTGTGTCGCTTCGCGCCGACGTTTTTTCGTGCCACTGGGAGACCTCGAGGGGGTGTTCAAGCACCCCCCCCAACGGGCCGGAGCGGGGCTCGAATACTCTAGAACAGGGCTGAGGCCAAAAGGGAAGGCTCTAAACAATGTCTGCAATTTTTGGGGTCAAGGTCCTTCAAGGTCATTGACCTATTACGGCACAACCCAACATATTTTGCCTAATTTACGCTATAACTAGCGCTGTGCCCAAGCTTACCAATGACCTTTGATCAAGCCTTGATCATCAAGGCCAGTGACCTTTAACCCGCGCCCCACCGGGGGTCCAGCGCCACCTTCGCCCCACCGAGGGGGGGCCATCGATGGCCCCCCCTCTAACTCCGAAAATATGGGCGTTAGCGCAAATCTGCAAAGTGCAATAGAAAGCTCGCGTGAATTCAGTAAGAAATTACTTCACATGTTTTAGTGCTCAGGTCAATGGTTTGACCTCCAGAGGTCAAATTAGGTCAAGATCGGCTATTTTCACTCAAATATGCAATGATTAAGCAAACTGGGCATAACTCTTATGTCATTAGAGCTATTGAGGCCTGGTAAAGTACATTTGATAGCAAATTGCCAGTACTTTTTCCGCTATGTGGAACGTAAAGACCTCCCGCCAGTGGTTTGACCGCCAGAGATCACCTCGTGACCTAATATGACCTGAGGTCACGAAAGGTCAAAAAGTGACCTTGCCGTATATCAAATGAAAGCCAGTGACAAGACAAACACGATGGTGTTTGTTTCACCGCTCTAGCTCAATTAGATCAAAAGTTATTGTCAAAATACTGTTTTTGACCTCTGGTGACCTTGGATGACCTTGGAAAAGTCAAAGGGCAAATATGACCTCTGGGATCCGTGAAAGGGTGTCCAAAAACGTTGTTCTGAGCAGTCTGAGTATTTGCAATCATTTTTGTGGCTTTTATATCATGAAATAGCTTTTCCCCATGCTTTTCCAATGGGAGAGGTCGCCTCGTGACCTGACCTCAGGGCACGAAATCGAAAAATCCCGGATATACACCTTGTAGACCCTGAAGGGGTCATGAAGTGTAGGAAGTTTCAAATCGATCGACTTTGAAATGTAGCTCTTACAGAGCTCTAAAGGTGAAGTGAGGTGACCTTGGTTGACCTCGTCTGGTGACCTGACCTTGGGTGACCCGGGGTAAAAATTTCAGGGATGATGGGAAAATGATGCAGTGAGAGGTAGAGCCCTCAACCGCGGTGCTGCGCCTCGTCGTTTTTCTGCTATCCCGGAAAAACCTTAGGGGGGGCCATCGATGGCCCCCCGGTGGGGCGAGGGTTAAAATTGACCTGTAACCTTGATCTAAACACTGAATAACCTTTGCTTTGATATAATAGCATACGTCATAATAGGAATCGTAACATTATGCAACGTCATTTAGGGGCTGTCCAGGAGTATCTGTGCTCATCAGGGACACTTATGCTCTCTGGGGGGGGGGGCTTTGCTTCGATGAGGCACCTGTGCCACCCAGGGGCGCCTTCGCTCCCCAATGGACGCAACCTAGCTATCCAGGGGCATCTTTGCTGTTCCGGGGGTGCCTTTGTTACCCAGTGCCCAAGGGGAGCTTTTTCTTATCCAGGTTCACCATGGTATTGAGGGGCGTATTTTTATTCAAGGTAACCTATACTACCCAGTGGCGCCTACCCTATGCAAGGGGCGCTTAGGCTATCCAGGGGGCGGCAATTTGCTGTGCATAGGGCACCCTTATGCTCTCCATGGGCACCTCATTCAGAGGGTGCCTCTGATATTCAGGAGCTCATGTATCAACAGGGTACCTGTGCCATCTTGGGGCTATTCTTATCAAGGGACGCTGCTGTTATTCAGGAATACCTACACCACTGTCGAGGGTCGCCTTTGCTACCCAGAGGCGCCTTTACTTCTTAGGAAATTTGGCGCCCGTGCTTTAAGGAGTGCTTCGGCATCGATTGATTGCTCTATTATTGGACTTAGGTGCACGTGAACCTTGAGCTCATGTAGCGCCCATATTGTTGCTAAGGAACGCTTATGCTATCAAAGGGCGCCTTTACTATCCAGGGCCGCTGTTTTATTCAAGGCAGTCTGTTCTATCCACAGGCATCTGATATTTCGGGGGCGGTGCCTAGGATATTCAGGAGGCGGTTTTTTCTCCACAGGGGCGCACTATTGCTTTCCAGGGGCGCCGTTACTGCCCAGGGGTGTCTTTCTATCCAGGGGCGCATATGCTGTCTAGGTGTATTTTTCAATCACAGACATGATTGAAATACATCCCCCTACGTTATCCTGGGGCGCTTTTTGTATCCGGTGAGGCGCTATTTTTCTCTTCCGGGCACCAGTTTATCCAAGGGCACCTATGCTGTCCAGAGAACCTTTGTTATCTAGGGCTGCCTTCGCTGTTAAGGGGCACCTTTGCTACCCAAAGGGAGCATTTTACTTTCCTGGAGTGCTTATTTCCATCTAAGGGGAACATATGCTATCTTGGAGCGCCTTTGCAAACATGGGGCGCACTTTTCTATCCAGGTGCGCCTTTGCACTTGAGGGGGCGCCTCTGCAATCCAGGAGGAGCCCAAAATAGATGGAGAATAAAAATTCTGAAATAAGGCGCTCGAACACTGAAATAAAGTGCCTAGTTATCAGAAAGAGGCGCTCATCTGCTGAGCGGGGAGGACTGCTGGTTGGTGAGGGCAGCGTTCTCGGAAACGGGGCGCACATACTGAAAAAGGCACCCGGTTGTAGCGATGGAACACTAAGCCTTCAGTTATAGGTTAGTGAAATGTGGTTAAAGGCAGTCCATGCTCAAATTGAGCGCTCGAGCCCTGTAACAGAGCGCGCGACTGTCAGACAGGTGTGCCAAACCATAGACAGTAAGGCAGCTGAAGATGGAAAGGGACACCTATGATATCCTGGGGGTGCCTGTACTCTCAGGTGAGGCGCTTGTTTTCTTTCTCAGGCGCCTAGCTTACCATGGCCGCCTATGCTGTCCAGATCATCTATTTCAAGAAGGGTTAACTTTGCTGTCCAGGGGCGCCTTTGCTATCCAAGGGCGCATATGATATCTGTAGAGCGCTTTATGCAGAGGGCGCCTAGGCTGTCCAAGGGCGCCGTCCTAACAAAAGGCCGCCTTTCACTTCCCTGAAGTGCCTATTTCTATGTTAGGAGTGCACATATTATCTAGGAGTGCCCTTGATATACGGAGACACCTTTTTGTCCAGCGGCGCCTTTGCTCTTGAGGGACGCTGCTCCAATCCAGGGTAGCTGAAGATGGATAAGGGACATCTATGTTATACAGGGGGAGCCTGTACTTTCCGATCGGCGCTCATTTTCCTTCTCAGGCACCTAGTTTATCTAGGGAGCGCATAGGCTATCCAAAGCCGCCTTTGCTTTCGAAGGGGTGCCTTCCTTGGGGTGCCTTTGCTATCCAGGGGCGCCTTTGCTGTCCAAAGCACCTTGTGTTATCCAGGGTTGTCTTTGCTGTCCAGTGGCGCCTTTGCTATCTAAAAGTGCATATGATATCCGTCGGCGCTTTATCCAGTGGGCGCCTGGACTATCAAAGGGCACTTTTTCTATCCAAGAGTTGCATTTATTTTCCTGAAGTGCCTATTTCTATCTAAGGGGCTCCTATTCTGTCCAGGGCACCTATGTTTCCCAGATTTGCCTTTGCTGTCCAGGGACGCCTTTGCTATCCAAGGGCACCTTTCTTAACCAAGTGGCGCATTTTGCTTTCCTGGAGCGCCTATTCCTATCTAAGGGGCGCATATGTTATCTAGGAGCGCCTTTGATACCAGAAGGCGGCTTTTTGTTCAGGGGCGCCTTTGCTCTTGGGGGGCGCTGCTCCAATGCAGGGCAGCTGAAGGTGGATAAGGGACATCTATGTTATACAGAGGGCGCCTGTACTTCCCAGTGGGGCGCTCGTTTTCCTTCTCGGGCTCCTAGTTTATCCAGGGGGCGTCTAGGCTATCCAAAGGCGGCTTTTCTATCGAAGGGGTGCCTTCCTAGGGGCGCCTTTGCTACCCAGGGGCGCCTTTGCTGTCCACGGCACTTGTGTTATCGAGGGTTTTATTTGCTGTCCAGGGGCGCCTTTGCTATCCAAGGGTGCATATGACATCCGTAGGCGCTTTTTCCAGTGGGTGCCTAGGCTATCAAAGGGTGCCTTTTCTACCCAAGGTGAGCATTTTATTTTCCTAAAGCGCCTATTTCTATCTAAAGGGCGCTTATGCTGTCCAGTTCACCTATGTTACCAAGATTTGCCTTTGCTGCCCAGGGGCGCCTTTCCTAGCGAAGGGCGCATATGGTATCCGTAGGGCGCTTCATCCAGGGGGCGCCTAGGCTATCTAAAGGCGGTTTTTCTATCGAAGGGGTGCCTTCCTAGGGGCGCCTTTGCTACCCAGGGGCGCCTTTGCTGTCCACAGCACTTAGGGTTGTCTTTGCTGTCCAGGGGCGCCTTTGCTATCCAAGGGTGCATATGACATCCGTAGGGCGATTTTTCCAGTGGGCACCTATGCTATCAAAGGGCGCCTTTTTCTACCCAAGGTGAGCATTTTATTTTCTAAAGCGCCTATTTCTATCTAAGGGGCGCTTATGCTGTCCAGGGCACCTATGTTACCAATATTTGCCTTTGCAGCCCAGGGGCGCCTTTCCTAGCCAAGGGCGCATATGATATCCGAAGGGCGCTTCATCCAGGGGGCGCCTAGGCTATACAAAGGCGGTTTTTCTATCGAAGGGCTGCCGTCCTAGGGGCGCCTTTGCTGTCCACAGCACTTGTGTTATCCAGGGTTGTCTTTGCTGTCCAGGGGCGCCTTTACTATCCAAGGGTGCATATGACATCCTTAGGGCGCTTTTTCCAGTGGGCGCCTAGGCTATCAAAGGGCGCCTTTTTCTACCCAAGGTGAGCATTTTATTTTCCTAAAGCGCCTACTTGTATCTAAGGGGCGCTTATGCTGTCCGGGGTACCTATGTTACCAAGATTTGCATTTGCTGCCCAGGGGCGCCTTTCCTAGCCAAGGGCGCATATGATATCCGTAGTTCGCTTCATCCAGGAGGCGCCTAGGCTATCCAAAGGCGGGTTTCTATCGAAGGGGTGCCTTCCTAGGGGCGCCTTTGCTACCCAGGGGCGCCTTTGCTGTCCAGGGGCGCCTTTGCTATCCAAGGGTGCATATGACAAATGACATCGGTAGGGCGCTTTTTCCAGTGGGCGCCTAGGCTATCAAAGGGCGCCTTTTTCTACCGAATGTGAGCATTTTATTTTCCTAAAGCGCCTATTTCTATCTAAAGAGCGCTTATGCTGTCCAGTTCACCTATGTTACCAAGATTTGCCTTTGCTGCCCAGGGGCGCCTTTCCTAGCCAAGGGCGCATATGGTATCCGTAGGGCGCTTCATCCAGGGGGCGCCTAGGCTACCCAGGGGCGCTTCATCCAGGGGGGCGCCTAGGCTACTCAGGGGTGCATTAGTTCCCCATGGCGCAATCTTGCTATCTAGTGACGCCTTTTCTTTGCCGGGGCGCTTTTGTTAGCTTTCTAAATTTCATCTTCAACATTTTACTGGGGCACAAAAGACCAGTAAATGCGTCTAGTGTTTGGGCAGGGGAGCTTTGCCATGGTTTTAAGGAGAATGTGTTCATTCAAGTGGAATAAGTGGTATCTACCACCTTGGCGCACGAAATGGGTACAGGCGCGCCGCTCATATCGGGCGCCTTCGGCGCCCGATATTAGCTGAGCTTTACTGGGGCGCTTCGGAGCTAAGGGGGGGCCCGGGCCCCTGGGCCCCCCTTGGATCCGTCACTGCATACGGGTTACAGGGCGCTGATGGCCTATCGACAGGCTGGAGGAGTTTTCGGAAGTCTCTATTCCAGTCCACCACGCCAGAACAGGTTGCAGCTGGTCCGAGGTGACATCAAACATACATCTCCTGGATCTTGGTATGGCTGACACGGAATAGACGGTCTATGACGTATTCAAAGAGAATAGGGCACATTCGTGGGATTCAAGCCGTACCTTCTACCTACTTTTTGACCACACTGATATCCATTGCAAGGGCGTGGATTCTTATCTCTTTGGGGTGCCGCAGTAGCCCCAAAATTACATTGCACTGCATATGCATTGGCGTGTCCCACCATCCCCAATGATGTGCTGGGTACTCCAATAGTGATGCGGGCACCCCCAACCAATATGTGAAGCCGTATTCTAACGAAATGTTTGAAGAAAAAAACATTCTCTGCGGATTTGGGCTCACTGTTCCATTCTGGAATGGCTGCCCACAGTTTTTCTTGATTTTTCCCGATTAGCTGAAATTACGATTTTCTTAGGAAAAGTCGGGGCTAAACTATCGGTTGCCTGTCCTATTCCGACGCATATGTAATAGCTGCATGAAGTGCGTATTTTCCACTAGGCCATCAGTGTGCAATGAGGTTAGCATTGCAATGCAGTTTAGCAATGAGGTTAGCATATTACGGAAAATAAGTGTTTGAAACAAAAAGAAAAAAACACCTCAGCATTATGGTGGATGGCATTTAATCTATGTTTTCAAGTATTCTCAACCATTTGGATACATTGACATAGGTATATAGCATAAGAATCGCCACCGGCAAACAAGTGGGGGCCAGCCAAACTTCCACCTGATGCTGACAAAAAACTTTCAACATCATTACCAAAAACTGTTTGAATTTGGGCTCCTCGTTGCCTTCCGTAGCGGCTGGATATAAGAATGTCCGGCTTTCTCTTATTTTGACTGAGATCAGGAAATTTTTGGCCAAAAGTGGGGGGCCTGGCCCCCCTGGCCCCCCTTTTCCGACGCGTATGGTATATAGGGTAGGATAAATTAACCTGCTGTCTAGTATTGATATGCAGTACCTTTTCTGTTGAGTGGCTGCTTGCAACAGCATCACCAAAAATATAAAACTGAGATTCTGGTTGCATGATTATTCATTGTATCACTCATCAAAAATAAATTCAGCATCTAGGATCACTCACTCCAGCATCACTCACTCCAAATATGGGCACAACACTGATTCTGTGATATTCCAATCCTGACTACACCTGTGACCGACTAGAATCCCATGGTCTTCCCAACAATATCCCCTTGCAGCCTTGCCTCGTGGACAGCTCAATTATTGTCCCATCACAAGTCAAATTCAGTGTTCCCCTAATGTTCAAGACCCGTTTCTTTGCTCTCCCTACAAAAGTGAAACGGCAAAAGAGTAGTGAGGAATATGCAGCGACGGTATAGGGAATGAACGTATTTTTTATAATCTAAACATAACCAAATGTTTTTTTTTTTCAAAATCACAATACCCAAATTATGCAAGAAATCCAAACATATACCGGTAATTATATTTCTATGTTTTCCAAAATAATAATTGCGTTACGATATTTTCACAGGGTTAAATATTTCCGTTTTTGAAGCACTGGATAAAGACAAAAGCAGCACTTTAGGAACAAACAAAACAGAGGCGGTTGTGCTGTGGATTGGACCGAGTGGGGATGGCAGCTCGCGTTTCAAATCATACTGGGTCTGGAGTGGACCAGGTAGACCGAGTGGGGATGGCGGCTCGCGTTTCAAATCATACTGGGTTTGCTTCTATTACCTACCCTGCCTTAGATCATAAGAGCTCAATACAGATTTAAAATGAAATGTATTGACAAATTTGTCTTGGAAACCCACATTGCGAGCTATTTATATATGGAACAGCCCGAACGGTCCTGATGTCTCGTGCAATTAGGGAAAGGCTTTGTCAGAGCTGCAAAAAGTCGGGCTCTCGGGTCATAAATTGCCCGACAGATTTTAGGGTACGGTATGGTCCTGCGACAGATCTTACAATCTGTGAGGAAAAATAATCTTGAAAGGAAACAGAAAATATTTTTTGTTCTAAAAAAACTCAATATTAGAATTGTCACCTCTTTCACTCAACAAGTTTTTCATGAATTTGCACCTCTCCCATATCAAGCCAGTGTGCGGCAAGAACTGATAGAAAATCGAGGGACTTATGAATCAAGGGACTTTGAATAGAGGGCCTTATGGACAGAGGGTCTTTTCGAGGGACTTATGAATCGAGGGACCTTTGAATAGAGGGCCTTATGTACAGAGGGCCTTTTAAACGTCACCCAGAAAATCATCTGCTGGAAAAATTCCTTCACCGGCCTGTCGGGCCCGATTTGTATTCCATAGCACGCGACAGCTTGGCCCGACAGGCCACCGTAAAGGCCTTTAGACAGGCAAAACTCTTTTTTTCCTTCGTTTCCTTCGTTTGGAAGTACGCTCAACGCTGCCGCAAGGGCGCTGTTTGAACAGCGCCCTTGCGGCAAAGCCAGTGTAAAAGGTATCTTTGGTTTGAAAAGCAGCCCTGCGGTTTGGTGTGTTGCGTTGTGGATATGGCGGAGGCCAAGGCCCTAGAATCCCGTGGTGTGGTGGAGGCAATACGTTGCAAGGTTGTGTTTTTGATTATTTTTCTCTTGCATTACTTTGGTATACATCTGGTTGAGCCGGGATTTCATCGTCCATAGTTGAAGGGCTGATAAATGGCTCCGATTAAGCTGAAGCCCCTTCCACCGTCCCGTGTCAAGCTTAAATGTGGATTTGAGGGATGTGGGTATTTTGGCGAAAAACGTTTAAGGAGCATCAGCGAATCCAGCATTCTGGGCTGCCCTGCAAGTTCAGGAACAGTGGTTTTGGCCAAGGAGGTCGTTTTGAAGCATGGATCAAGCAGCGGGCAGATCAGAACAGTGTGGAGAGAAAACAAACAAGTAAGTGATATGGTGTTCGTTGTAATTACGGCAGCTTACATTTATTTCCACACAGTATGTTATGCTCACTGTTGATCAATAATTTTAAATGATATTAATAAGGGAAAAATGAATTTTACCAGCAGACTGGTCAAATTAGACTAAAACATTTGATTTTCCCTTCCGTCTTCTTTTAAATCCAATGCCTGTTTGTCCAGAATTAACCACAAAAGCTGCATACCTTCATCAGTGGATTTGTAGATGCCAAAGAAACAAAACTCTTCACCTTTCCACATTAATTTGAGTTTTAAGTACCAAACTATTTCTCCCATTTCATTTTATTCACTTACCTAAATATGCCTATGATCTATGTCAAGGGGACAAAGATATAACAAAAACACAGCCTAGTGCAACATTACTCATTCCTTTTACTCTTAACTTCCTCGGAAACATGATATTTATTTGACATTTACTATCTAACTGACTTAAGGTTATTTATTAGCCTCATTAACTTCAGATCCTAAACGACGTACCCTCATGGAAATGAGCACGGAAATGCATGAAAAACTTTGAAATAGCCAACAGCTTCAATTTTAGGATTTTTCATGTAAACATGCATTTAAAGTCATGGAAAGCTAATATTACATCTTTGTATGCAACTACAAGTAGCCATGATCCTTAAAAAACACTTTCGAATACCAAAAAAGTACCCTCCAATCTTGTTTGTCTGGCCATCAGAGCAAAATCCATATATAAATTTTGGGGGTTCCTTCCAAATTACCCCCTCCCACCTCCAAAAAACTGAAATCATGAAAATCTGCAGAAGCTGGCATAAGTAGCTGCATGGTATGGGAACCAGGTCAGCTTTCTTCCATTGCAAACTATATTTTTAAGTATTCTGGGCTGGACTATGTAACATAATAACAAAATATCACTTATTCTCATTCTAGTGCAGCATTGTTTGTCAATGGTGGCTGCAGAGGACTGAAAAAGGGGGCTGCTTTTCATGTTATTGTATATTTCCACCTGTGACCTAAATCATCTGAATTCAAGACTGAGTCTTATTCAAGACCCAGTCGAGCTGACTTTGACACACACTATTTCATTTCATTTATTTGCTCAATCATCCACGGGACAACCCATTTAAGGATAAAGTCAGCGTGCTAAAATAAAACAAAGCTGTGGGTAAAACACTGCAAAAACAGTAACAGCACATTCGGTCATCTCACAGCTTAAACCACTACAATGACGAGACATAAGATATGACACTTTGGCGATACGAGTTCAGGGTGTCGTAAAACAGGTCAGTTCCCGGGCGTTGTTGAATAAAAGCATTTACCACCCGGGGAAGTCTCACAAACAGTCCTTCCTTAATGGTGTTCACCCGTGCATATGGAACGTGTAGAAGTGTCTGATGTCTAAAAGCCCGCGCTGGGGTGCACAGGTAAAATGAGTGAAGTAAAAACGGTGAGCTTATCCTACCACTGAAAATACTGCGAATGAACATGAGATCGTGTTGTGTCCTTCGCGCTCGAAGTGTAACGAGGTTAAAGTGCCTGAGCAAATCGCAGTATGATAGTGATGGTGATTGTGTCTGGATGTATGAGTTGATCCACAGTAAAAATTTGTGTTGCATCCGCTCAATACGATCTGTGTGCACCGCAGCTGCCCCTCCCCAAATGGTGCTGCAGTATTCCAGCACAGATCGAACATGAGCATTGTAGGATACAAACACTGATTTGACGTTGAAATATCTTCTACTCTTAATGATTTGAAATGATCTTATCAGTACACCGAGGGCCCTATTGGCTCGCATGATATTGCCGTCGACGTGAGGTCCGAAAGTGAGTTTTCTGTCCAAAACAACTCCCAAATCTCGAATAGTTTCTACTTGCTCCAAACTTGTACTTCCGATGAAATAGGTTGATTTTAGAGGCCTGGTTTTTAGCGTCATGGTAAAGGTTTTGCACTTGGCCGGATTCAAATTTAGTTTCCAGGAGTTCGACCACTCGCACAGCCTTTGCAAGTCAGCCTGAAGGAGAGAGGCATCAGCTGCGCAGGTGACCTTTCGGAATAACTTCACGTCGTCGGCAAACATCAGGCAAGAGGAGGTCATGTTATCAGGGAGATCGTTGATGAAGAGCGAGAAAAGCAGCGGAGATAACAGCCCTCCTTCAGGAGTGCCTGAGGCAACCCGACACCAGTCTGAGCACTTGCCGTTCAGAATCACACGCTGATGTCTGTTTTGTAAGTAAGAAGAAAACCAATTGAGAGCTGAGCCAGAAACGTTGAAGGAGTTTTTCAGTTTGTGTATCAGGAGTGAGTGGTTCACACTTTGAAAGGCCGCAGTGTAATCGGTATATATGCAGTCTGTTTGAAAGCCTTCCGAAATAGAGTCCCAGGCAGTGCTTAGCATAGTTGCCAGGTTTGTAGCGCATGATCGTTTGGGCACGAAACCATGTTGTGATAAAGATAAAACTGGGCTAACATGCTGAAATAAACACGAGTACGTCACTTTTTCTAAAACTTTCCCAAACAGTGGAATGAGGGACAGCGATCGGTAGTTTTTCGGGTCTTTGGAGTTTCCCTTTTTAAAAATGGGCACAACGTTCGCCTCCTTCCACCGCTTGGGAAATGTTCCCTGCGTCAATGACATCGTACAAATCTTAAACAACGGTGTGACAAGTTCGTTGCAACATTCGTGAATAATGCGAGCGCTGATTCCATCGCGTCCGCATGCTTTGTTCACAGGAATACTTTCTAATATTGTTTTCACGATTTCCGGATTGCACTCTATGGCGGACAGCACCGGTATGTTATATGCCGGACCCTGAGGGAAGAACGTCACTTCGGGCTCAGTAAACTTTGCGGCAAAAGTACGGTTCAGCAGATTGGCTTTTGCTGTATCATCGGCTATGTCGGTCTGGCCGTCACGCAGGACGGGTGTCCCCTTCTTTCCCCCTTTCAGGCTTTTAAGAAACGACCAAAAGCGTTTGGGATTCGCACCGAAATCATACGTATGCTGTACGTCCACAAATCTCAAATTACATCCAATAATAAATTTCCTTTACCAATGGTGACTCCAGAAAATGAGAATTGGTGTTTCGGTATTCATTTTGTTATAGGTTTCTGCCGATAACCTTAATTTCCTGAGCGCGCCTGATAATTGAAAACTCGAAGAACAGTCTCAGTTCTAGAGTTTTGAAAATCAATAGACTTGTGTCATTCCACTTAGATTTGCCATAGGCGGCTTCAGAGCACGAAAAATAAGGATATCACACATATAAGGATCAGAGCACAAAAATAAGGATAATGATATCCATTGGTGCCAAACTAGAAGTTTTTATGCTAATTTTAGTATTTTCTATTAAGGATGTGGAAAATGAGTAGGAAAATTTTACCAATTGAATGGGTTTTAGACAATTTTAATAGTTCTATCCTAACCACCCGACAGATTTGGAGATTTTTCCGAAAGTGCCCGACAGATTTGAAATTTTTGCAGCTCTGGGCTTTGTTGCTGTTCTTCGAATGGACGGGGAGCTTATCATCACAGTACATAATTGTATTTTTTTTTAGCTGCTGTGACTGCTTTGATTATTGGTTGCCTTCTGCGCCAGGTGAGTTTTCGCACACTAGACAGGAAGCCCTAATTAACTGGTATCGCGACTTCATTGTCAATATTATATTTCTGTAACGTATGTTTGTATTTATGCACCAAACATGTATTTGTATGTTTTATGCCTTAAGGCAAGCATTTCCTTGGTAGGCTCAGTTCCTAGCTACATTTCATATAGCTAAGGAGCGTTCGAATTGCCTATAGGTGGCCTTGGGTGTGGATCTCTATCTCTGGGTCGGGGAGGGGCTGATCAATCACCCAGTTTTTTATATGAAGCACTGCAACTTGCTTTCATATTTTTAAGAGTTGTGCTGCGTTGAAGACAGACTTTATAATATAATAGTACACTTAACGCCGTCGTAGCTGACAGCTTTCTAATTCAGGCACCCGCAACGGTTTTCGACAATCCACGCCCCTGCCAGATGGGTCTATTGGACGGCAGCAGCGGCGTAGATTTCGGGGTGCCACGGGCCGGGAATGGGAGTTGGGGGTCGGTACCCGCTCCAAATACACGGTGGCTCTCTGCAAACGGCGAGTTCCGTGACAGATAAAACGCGAGATCTGAAGTTTTCCGGTGTGCTCTATCGTATGGTTATCTCCGTTTAAATCACATTATGAGGGTGTCCCATCCCGTTTAATTTGGTTGGTTGTAGAATACAGTTCTTTATGACGAATCGAATTGTGTAGGTACCATCCTACCATGGAAAGGCTGCGCGTCAGATTTCAGCCGACGGTGCGCAATTTGCAAGTCAAATGAGGGTCTGCACGGCGAGACTGCTGGGAAACGTGCTAGAGCCCGACTGCACCGCGGTGGTCTCAGAAATGGTGCGTTGCTTAGTCCACCGCACACCATCTATATCCGCGGATGATATGCATACATTGCAACAAATGGCCGCTGAATGCAGCTGTGGAAGCCGGGTGCCAGTTGTTGATGCGGACAGGAGCGGGCCCGGTGGGGCCGTTTCCAGGGACTGGGCGACATCAGGCCGGCTGGTTGCGTGTCGGCGCCGCGTTCCCTGTAGCACTGCTAACTGCTCACTTAACGCGGCCCAGCGACCAGCCAGTTAACATCGTCACGCGGTGTCGCTATGAAACTTTAGTGCCGTTCCAGGAGAAGCCCGGTCGGCACCGTTACATGTTAAAGCTAGACTGTCGGGCTTCCGGCCGCAATGCCACCGCAGCGCTCACTGGCCTGGAAAGCTGCACTCGCTGCCGCACCAGCTCTGACACTGCAGCCTCACTGGCCATGGTTGCACCTGCTCTGATACTGCAGCCTCACTGGCCATGGCTGCACCGACTCTGACACTGCAGCCTCACTGGCCATGACTGCACCGACTCTGACACTGCAGCCTCACTGGCCATGGGTGCACCAGCTCTGACACTGCAGCCTCACTGACCATAGCTGCACCAGCGCTGACACTGCAGCCTCACTGACCATGGCTGCACCAGCTCTGACACTGCATGGCATCACTTTCCATGGCCGCATCAGCTCTGACACTGCAGTCCCACGGGTCATGGATGCACCAACTCTGACACTGCAGCCTCACTGACCATAGCTGCACTAGCTCTGACACTGCAGCCTCACTGACCATGACTGCACCAACTCTGACACTGCAGTCCCACGGGTCATGGATGCACCAACTCTGACACTGTAGCCTCACTGGCCATGACTGCACCAACTCTGACACTGCAGCCTCACTGGCCATGGCTGCACCAACTCTGACACTGCAGCCTCACTGGCGATGGGTGCACCAGCTCTGACACTGCAGCCTCACTGACCATAGCTGCACCAGCTCTGACACTGCAGCCTCACTGGCCATGGCTGCACCTACTCTGACACTGCAGACTCACTGACCATGACTGCACCAACTCTGACACTGCAAGGCATCACTGGCACCTACTCTGACACTGCAGCCTCACTGGCCATGGCTGCACCAACTCTGACACTGCAGTCCCACGGGTCATGGATGCACCAACTCTGACACTGTAGCCTCACTGGCCATGACTGCACCAACTCTGACACTGCAGACTCACTGACCATGACTGCACCAACTCTGACACTGCATGCTATCACTGGCCATGACTGCACCAACTCTGACACTGCAGCCTCACTGGCCATGGCTGCACCAACTCTGACACTGTAGCCTCACTGACCATGGCTGCATCTACTCTGACACTGCAGCCTCACTGGCCATGGCTGCACCTACTCTGACACTGCAGACTCACTGGCCATGACTGCACCAACTCTGACACTGCAAGGCATCACTGGCACCTACTCTGACACTGCAGCCTCACTAGCCATGGCTGCACCAACTCTGACACTGCAGCCTCACTGGCCATGACTGCACCAACTCTGACACTGCATGCTATCACTGGCCATGACTGCACCAGCTCTGACACTGTAGCCTCACTGACCATGGCTGCACCTACTCTGACACTGCAGCCTCACTGGCCATGACTGCACCAACTCTGACACTGCATGCTATCACTGGACAATCCATGATGGCACCAACTCTGGCACTGCAGCCTCATTGGCAATATGGAGTGGTGCTACCGCCCCACCCAGAACTTAGATACGACTAGCATAGAAATACGGAGATCAGTTGCTCTGAGACGCATTGGTGCGGAAAATCTATCGGGCATCTGGCAATGGATATGTGAGAGGGTGACCTGAGCAGGACAGTCATACCTGTACTCTGGAACGGTGACCTGAACGGGACAACCGCACCTTTTGCAACTCCTGTCAAAGTTTTAGGTCCAGGTCATTTCAGGTTGGGTCATCAGTGCAGGTCTAGTGACCTCACCCCACTGCCCAAAAGCTCAAGACAGTATAAGCAAGAAAAGGGCTAATTTATCCATCTGAAAATCATATCACATAAAGGGC
Organism: Lepas anatifera; assembly: GCA_034440635.1. Lineage (NCBI taxonomy): Eukaryota > Metazoa > Arthropoda > Thecostraca > Lepadidae > Lepas > Lepas anatifera. Next base: position 822,398 of record JAOTON010000074.1, read on the forward strand.
TCACCGGGTATACAAAATGTTTCTCAGGATTTCCGATATCGGTGACCTATGGTCAGGTACTACCATTATCTCTCCGTTTGAAATGCATCGGTAAAATGGGTTAACCCTCGCCCCGGTGGGGGGGTGTTTGAAAACCCCCTCGGGTGTTTTCGGCGGCACGAAAAACGGTGACGTGAAGCGCCGCCGTGCTTAGCACTCCTTATTCTTGATAAATTCCCAACTCTCTACTAAATTGTAAAGTTGTGTCATTTCAGGTCAGGTCACCAGTGCAGGTCAAGTGACCTCACTTCCAAAAAAGGTTTAAGTTGGCGTAAGAAAAAAGGGTGTATCTTTCGAATTGAAACTTATACCACAAAATGGGCCCACCGAGTACTACAAGATGAATTCCAGTATTTTTAATATCGATGACCTTAGGTCATGTACGGATCATGACCTCTTCATTGAAAATGCTTGGGGAAAACAGGAATTGGGCAGATAAAGCTGAGAACACCTTCATATTCTCTAAATTGTAATATCCTGGGCCCCTTTCTAGGTTCATGTTACAATTTCTGACCTGCGACCTCAGAAAAATCATTTGGGCTACTTAAGCATATTTTCAGACTTTGGTCAATAACTTTGCTGGAAATGACGGGAAAGTTTTATTTTGGTACTATTACGTTTAGATTGTTATTGCGAGTCGATTGATGTGCATATTGACTATGTTAGATCAGATAGTGACCTTCACCTGACCTCAGGTCTGGTCATTATTGTTTTTTTCCCCTAGTATAGTCAGATTACACATCATTAGATTTGCTGTAACAAGAGGAAAGTAATGGTGCCTAGAAAGTGTTCTAACTCAAGTCTGTCAGACGCTAGCGCCCCGAACTCTTCTCTAACATGCCACCTTCTTTGACATGTCATGACCTTAACACGCGCATTGACGGGGGTCTGAGCCACCTTCGCATTGACGGGGGCGGGTACCCGCCCCCCTAAGATCTCGAGAACCACGGTAGGTAGCGAAAAACGGTAAACGGCGTTGGGCTACCCATTCACTTCTCCATCGAAAACATTTGAACCATTTTTTTGTCAGGTCACATTTAAGGTCACGAGAGGTCAAAACATGCCCGTCATAGGGATAACATGTAAAATTCAGTTTTTCGGCCATTACACCTGAACAAGTAAAGATAGAGCAAAACGACTTTAACCAAATGAATCCTCTTAGCAAGCCGAATCGAATGATATATAATTTGACCTTGCTAGGTCAAATCAAGGATTTGACCTGACCTGAGGTCAGGTCAGGGTCATATTATATAAAATGCATATCATTAGAACCGCAAAGCCCAGGCGAGTCTAATGCAGCTAAAATGAATGCTCTATCACCATCTGTTACTGAGTTATTCCGTAAAAACCATTTTCCCATGTATTTCCAATGGAGAGGTCATGCCTCGTACCTGACTTTAGGTCATCGATATCAAAAATACCGGAACATATGTTCGAGAACTAGGTAGGGCCATTATGTGATATGAGTTTCAATCGGATAAGTTCACCCTGCTCCGACTTATGCTATCTTAAACTTTTTTTGAGGTCGGGTCACTTGACCTGTACTGGTGACCTGACCTGAGATGACCTAACCTTAAAATTTTCACAGAAGTTGTAAAAATGATGAGGGAAAAGGTATACCAAGTACGGCGGCGCTACGCGCCGCCGTTTTTCTACTATCTCCGAAAAAACCCGAGGGGGCGGGTACCCGCCCCCGTCAATGCGCGTGTTAACATGCGTCAGTAAACTTTTGAAGGTAGTCTTAGAACTATGAGCAACCTTTAAGCCATGATTACGTAATGCCCTACTGATACGCTCACTGACTCCTTTGATGTACGGTACTGACACATACTCATGTTTTTCAGCGTCCCGTGGCTCCGTCTCTCCTTGCTCCTGCGGTCTTTGCTGTCTTCGCTGCGGCTGCTCTTCGTCTCGCTCCTCCTGTTGATTGTTGCTCGTGGTCGTTTCGGCTCGCTCCTGCTCCTCCTGTTGACAGTTGTTCGTGGTCGTGTCGGCTCGCTCCTGCTCCTCCTGTCGGTTGGTTCTCGTGATCGATTCGTCTTGCTCCTGTTCCTCCTGTTGGCGGGTGTGTGTAGCAGCTTCTTCTTGCTCCTGCCCTTCCCGGCGGTGACCTCGTTTGTTGGTACCCCCAGCTGCTTCAACCGTCTGCTTGAGGGCCTTATCGACGAACCGTTTTGGGTATCCGTTTTCCTTGAAGATTCCTTTCAGTGCAACCATCTCGTTTTTCAAGGACACTGGGTCTGTGCTTAAGTTCTTTGCCCTGGCACCAAGACAAGAAATGATTCCTGCTTTAATGCTTGAAGCATGGTGAGAATCGTGTCTGATGTATAAATTTGACGCAGTTTCTTTTCTAAAAACCGATGTCTTTAGTCTTCCTGAATCCTTGGAGATTTGCATGTCTAGGAAGCTTAGAGTTCCTCCCTGCTCCGTTTCTAGTGTGAACTGAATGTTTCTTGATAGGCTGTTGATATGCTCATGGAATCCAGAAAGCATGCTGAAACCGTGCTGCCATATGACTAAAACGTCGTCTACGTATCGACGCAATAATCTTGGCTTCAGCCTAGCAGTGTTGAGTGCTTCTGTTTCTATGTGCTCGATATAGCTATTCACTAGTACCACCGATAGGCTGAGACCCATGGGAGCTCCCTCCCGCTGTTCGAAAAATTTTCCATTCACCTTAAGGATCTTATGAGTAAGGGAGAGAAAAGGGCGGCAGTTTATGAAATGAAATGCGAGTGTGGGCCAACATATATAGGGGTTCAGGTAGGCCGCTAGGGGCAAGGGTGGAGGAGCATATAGGGGATATTCGGAACGGCAGGTTTTCTAAATCAGCAGTGTCATGTCATGTATATAGTTGTCGGAAGGATCTGAACCCTCGTGATGTTAAAATTGTTGCAGTAGAGCAAAAATCCGTAAGAAGGTCTGTTAGGGAAGCGATAGAAATTAGAATAAGGGAAGCAGATATAAATCGGGATAGGGGAAACGTTACACTTATCTCAATTTGGGACCCCGTTTTAGAAGCATTGTAGGAGGATCATCATGGCTGCAGGATTGTAGTAGTATTAGGATTATCATTGTTAACAAGAATTCAACAGGATTGGACAAAATCAGGGAAAAATAAAATCAATAGTAGGGGCTGTGAGCTAGTGAAACGTGTACATAAGGAACGGGTTATTTGTCATTATTTGTGCCTTTTAGCGAATAGGCGTTTAATGGTTCGGCGGGAATTGCAAAAACGTGTTAGGGGAGGGTGGGGTGGGTTGTATCAGTTTTTACTCCAGGTTCATTAATTTCGTAACTACTTGGGATGGCCCCGTGATTTCAATACCATCTCGTAGCTGCATTCTTTGGCTTCCTTTTGCCGATATATTTTTCTTAATCTTTACTGGTTTGTCTCCTACTGCCCGGCGAATAGACCTTTTCACTTGATACAACTTACCCCACCGTTTGGGTGAGTTGTATCACATGGTGGGTTAAGTTGTAACAGTGTGTCACGTTTTGGAGACTGTGCCTGCTACCGATCATGGCCGTGGGAACAACCTACAACGAATTTAGAATTTAATTATAAACTTAACTTGCATTTTATTGAACCTAACTATGGCCAATACAGTACGAAATTCATGGCGACAAAAAGCGCAAACGAAACATCAACCGTCCAAATGTAAAAGTGACCAGTTTGGAAAAAGGAAGCCAACACGATGCGTCGAAACGGGCAAATTCTTGACTAGGTACCAGCAGACTTAAGCCAGGGCTAAAGTCTGTTCAATCTGCAACTGTTCAATCTGAAAAGCCTAAACGTATTAGTTATGGACTTACTAAGTAATCCTCTCACAATAGTTACGGGAAGGGTTGTATCAGGGATACGGATGAATTGCATGGACGTGGGAAGTGGGAGGCTGGGGGGGGCGAGCAGGGGTGTCCCTCGAATTTTGAAGCGAAGGTGGGGATGTGGCCATAACTTCTCGGGACTTGTTAGACTTTAATTTTTGTTTTTGCTTTCATTCCATCAGCGCGGCCTGTCTTGTACTTATCCTGGCCCGCACTTTTTGCAGAAAATATATTTTTACCTATTTTTTTCGTTGTGGCTACCTGTGATGATATAGTGTTTTTTGGAAAGAATGAATCTGTGGCGACATCCCTAATGAGCTGTATAGGCAGCGTGGGGTGCCTACCCATTTAAACGGGTCCTAAATAAGCTCAGGGGGCCAAAACTAGCCCAGGGGGCCAACCTTCAACTCATGGGGCCTAGACACGCTGAGGGGGCCCAAAGCAGCTCAGGAGGCCCATGCAAACTAAGATTGCCAGACTAGCTGGGTGTCTCGACGAACTCATAGGGCCCAGATACGCACAACGGGCCCCATACAAGCTGAAGAGGTCTATATCAGTTAAACGAACACGATACCAACCCAGGGGGACCCTTGCCAGCTCAGGGGAGACTAATCCAGCTAGGGGCCCTATGATCAAACGAGAGGCCCCTTAAGTAAATCCGATCACGGGCCCTAGACCAGCTCATGGCTGCCACAATAATTTCACCTACAGGGTTATTTTAGCTTAGGGGCCCAAAGCAGCGAAGGATCTAAGGCCAAGCCAGTAAGCTCCTGTGCAATACTCTTTCACGGTATCAGAACAGCCCAGGGGGGCAACCTGAAAACTCGCTCTCAGATAGCTAACAATTAACTCAGAGGGCCCAGGATCTGTTGGGGGGGGCCTGCACCAATTAAGGGACCCCGAAAAGCTCAGAAGGCTCCAGTGGCGACACATTCAAGTTCAATGTGAGGGCCTGGTTATCTAAAGCGGTCCCAGATCAACTGAGGGGACTCAATATCAGCTCAGAGCAGCCACCAAAAACTCAGAGGCCCAGGCCCGCAGAGGCTCTTCGGCCTCTGATGCTTAGTTTAGCGTCAATCGGAGATTTCAGTAGGGACTCAGCCTTAGTCAAAACAACTGTGATATGTGGAGGTGGTCGATACGGCACCTTAGCTTTCGCCATGACTTAAGTTCAACAAAGTTCACTGTATTCATTGTTAATTGCGCTTATTGTAGCGTCAATCGGGGTTTCTGTAGGGACCCAGCATTAGCCAAGACAACTATGATATGTGGATGTGGTCGTTACGACACCTCAGTTTTCTTCCAGATCGAAGTTAGCTGTATTCTTTGCTCATGATGCTTCAGTTAGCATCAGTGGGGGCGTCCAGCTTCTTCTACCAATGTACCAGTCATTACGTTCTGGGCGAAACCTTGCCGGCCCGAAACATTTTTGATGGTAAACGTGAACATGTTTCACTGAAAGGTAGCTTTCATGAAAATAAAAATTTACAAATACGTCTTTTTAAACCCGTTTTTTCTTCGACACTGGCCGCCTATTGGGTGGTAAATTGGCGCCCCTCAGATTCCGCGCCCCCAGGTTCGGGACCCCCCCCTCCTCAGAGCCTGCCCCCTAACGAAATACTAGATTCGCCACTGGACTTGTTAGACTTTGTGTTTTTTGGAAAAAAGAATCTGTGGCGACACCCCTAATGAGCTGCATGAACATTGGGGTGAGTTGTATCACTGTTACAACATACCCCACCTGGCCTTGATACAACATGTACCACCCTCTCACATTGGAAAACACGTCCTCGTGCTCAACAACCAGTGGCCAGCCGAGAAATCCTTCTCACGCACGAAGCCTTAGAATCTACCCTTACCACTGCTACAATGATCCTTCCAATTCGTGATCATCTGAATGACAAAAACACACATTTCCTTACGACGAAATTTTACAGAATGACACCCCGAAAACGCATTTTCTGCACTCACCGCGAAACGCGCCAAGCCAAGCAGACGGCAGTATAAAGAAAGATAGCGGACCGCTTGCCGCATCATCTGGTCGTGTCGGGAGCGCTATCTCTTGGATAGTTTTGAAAAAAATCGCTCTGATACAACTTGTCCATGATACAACTCTCCCCACTCTCCCCTATTTGTCATTATTTGTGCCGTTAAGCGAATAGGCGTTTAATGGTTCGGCGGAAATTGCAAAAAACGTAATATACTTCATTTAAATGAGAGGTATGTAGGAAGGGAACTCAAGTGATGAAGATGACATTGTGTTTGAAAAACTTGGCTGTTCATGATCGACATTCCGTTGAAAAAGAGCTATCAATAAACTCGAAATATTGGGAAGTTTAAACTTTTCATCAAATAACCCAGACTAATATCCCGAAAACATTTCTAACTACTTGACAACAGTTTCTGGGAAAAATATGACTCTTAAAAGGTATATATGAATCCTTTTAGCAAGCCGAATCAAATGATATATGATTTGACCTTGCTAGGTCAAATCAAGGATTTGACTTGACCTGAGGTCAGGTCGGAGTCAAATTATATAAAATGCATATTATTAGAACTGCAAAGCCCAGGCGAGTCTAATGCAGCTAAAATAAATGCTCTATCACCATCCGTTACTGAGTTATTCCGTAAAAACCATTTTTCCCATGTATTTCCAATGGAGAGGTCATGCCTCGTACCTGACCTTAGGTCATCGATATCAAAAATACCGGAACATATTTTAGAGAACTCGGTGGGGCCATTATGTGATATGAGTTTCAATCGGATAAGTTCACCCTGCTCCGACTTATGCTATCTTAAACTTTTTTGAGGTTGGGTCACTTGACCTGTACTGGTGACCTGACCTGAGATGACCTAACCTTAAAATTATCACAGAAGTTGTAAAATTGATGAGGGAAAAGGTATACCAAGTACGGCGGCGCTACGCGCCGCCGTTTTTCTACTCTCCCCAAAAACCCGAGGGGGGCGGGTACCCGCCCCCGTCAATTCGCGTGTTAACTTTGCTCAACCTTGTTCGCTAAAAAAATATGTCATCCGGTCTCAGTTTCTTCGGGCACTTCCTAGATCATCACCCGGAAGCCCTCGTAAGAGGAGCCTCAAAAAGATTTTCGACCTCTTCTCAAAAAATGGGTACCCAAACCATCTCCTAAAAAAAGCTGCAGGTCGAAGCTCTAAATCCACGCCCCAGGCCACAAAACCGGGGAAATGATGTTCCTCTAGTTCTACCTTTTGTTGATGACGCTCTCGGTGACCAGGTCAAGTGGATCGTTCGAAATTCTGGCCTTCCCATGCGGGTGGCGTGGAGAAGCGGCACGGTCCTGAAGGATCTTGATCGTGAAGGTCAGATCGGCGCTGGAACCAGTACAGTGCCCCGGGGGGATGTTTCTGCCACCCCTGTCATGCAGGTATCCATGGGAAATGTCATGCCAAAAATCTAATTTATAGGATAGATTGTAAGCTTTGCGAACCAGGCAAGTCATTTTATATCGGTGCGAGCCAGAGGGTCGTTAGACTCAGATTTAACCAACACTTGACATAAGAGGCAGGAAACACCTTTCGGACAACAAAGATTAACCATACATCCGAATGATGAGCTGACAGTAGATAACATGAGCTTAAAAATTCTAAAATACGCCAGCGATGGCCCAAACAGAAAAATCGCAGAATCATTCCTCATTCGGCGATACAGACCTACTCTCAACACCCAAACATCTTCCTGGCCACTCTTGCGGTAAACTCGACATTCGCCGGCGCCCACTCAAACGCATACTCAGAGACATATAAACACACACCACACACGGTGCTCCCATGCTCCTTCGGTAAGAGGGTGTTGGGACTGTCAGCACTTTTTGCTTCAACCAGAAGTTTAGCTTAGGCCTCCGTCACTCGGTATTTGGAAAAAGTTTACCTCAGGCCTCTAGCCACCTCCACCTTGCACCCCTCGCCTGACGATGGTCTAAGATCGAAGCGTTGCTTGTACCTCATCCCACGCTTTTTTTCTTTATCTGTACCTTGACGTAGCCTTTTTTTAACTTTTGGGGCTTAGACGTTTTAGTTTCTGGACCTTAGCTTTTTAGGCTGCAAGTCTTTTAGCGCTTTTACTGTCATCTGTTTTATCATCTTTTTAGGGTCCTAGGTCATTCCCACAACACTCTGCGGTTTATGGCACCCTATCTCCAGCAGACCTTCCGAGAACCTATTATGTAATGAAATCAACCCATACCTCAAAGCGAGAGAAATATTTTTTTCACGGAGAAAGGAAATTTATACTTATTTAGCTTACGCTTGAAGCTTTTTGAATGCCGTATTTTCTAAAGGGTAAAGTTCATACTGAGGCCTGGAATTCATTTCATTCTATTTATTTTATTAGGGACACTCCCACTTGCTCAATTACAGGGAGTATTGGCGTGGGCGTTTCTGGATACTCCCCACCGAGTCAGATTGGACACGGAAGGCGGTTCCCCGCCGTGGGGATTCAACCCACGTTAATCCATGCAGTCTGATCTGAAGACAAGCAACGAAGCGACTAAGCCACTCGGCCCTCACACAAATTTTACAAAAAAAGAACACTTTGAGATTACTATTTTCGGGTTTACCAATATTTTCGCTTACGTTTCGAAGTTGTCTTTCATAGTGGCTTCGTATAAACTCAAGGAAGGTCCCCATCGACTGTGATTATTCCAGAGGTTTCATTTCGTTTTTTTTTATTCCCAGTATTTGTGACTTAGGGCCGGAAAGGTGCAGAATCCTCACCTTTACAGTGCCATACTTGGACTGTCGTCAGAACTTGCACGTGCCTGAAAGAGCGTGGTGCCTATTTTCATCGAATAAGCGGTGCACGGCTGCAGGTATAACTCGCTGATACTCATGATCACATATCAATAGTTTCGGAAATACATAGCTGGGTTTGATTAAAAAAGTTTTCGGGAGTTTTAGTGCGCTCTTTCACTATAGAAAAACATAAGCGTCGGAAAAGGGGGCAGGGGGCTTGACCCCCCCCACTTTTTTGGCCGAAAATTTCCTGACCTCAGGAACAATGAGGCAAAATCGAACATTTTTATAACCATCCGATGCGGAAGGCACCGGGGAGCCAAAATACGAAGAGTTTTTGGTCCTAACTTGAAAAGTTTCTTGTCAGCATAAGGTTGAAGTTTGACTGGCCCCGTCACTTTTTTCCAGTGGCGACGCTTATGTAGAAAATTATGCAGCCAGCAAATTATCTGAAACGGCACAGCATGACTGTGAAATTTGACTTTGCTCCGTTTGGCAATTTTTTATGTTGCTGGGATCCCTAATTTTAGAACAATGACTGAAAAATAGAAATTTAAGCTCATGCTCCCTACCAAGGAGCAACTGTCTCTGTTGATTCTAAATGTGGATATCCCCGCAATTTATCTCCACTGTATAGCGACGACTCGAAAGAATATTCCAGTATAAAATTTACGCAACAGCATTGGCTTGGGATATTGTGGCATATCCTTGAATTTTCATAACATTGCATATTCAGAGCCGAATGACGAAATCCATGGAGCGAAGGGGATTGAGATTTCTCAAGAGCCTCTATTCTGGCCGCTTGGTGGGTCTGATAATTTATGTTAGAGCTCTACAATTTCTTAGGGTTATAGCCTTCCTAAGCCAGACACCCAAACTAGAGCCCCAAATCTGAATCCAAAACAGTGTTTGAGGAATTTTGAAACAAACTGTTTCAATTTTGCATTTTTCTTATTTTTATTTCTTAAGCTACGAACTTTAAATTTGTTTCCTTTTGAATAACGAACAGGGGCCATCTAAGAAAAAGTTTCGAGCTGGTCAGACAACATCTAATCCGCAAAAACGCGGTGTTTCTGATGAGTGAAAAAAGTTACTGAAAATTGACGGCCGACTTATAAGCTCGAAATGTCAGAATGCAAGCTTCATTTAGCTTAAAAACAACCCCCTCGGTGTAACTAGGTCAATTTTATTGTGCTTAGGCATAGTTTTCTGTGCAAAACGTAAAATTTTGACCTAGTTTTTGCCGTTCTTCTGGACGACTGCATTTTTGCTCATTTCATTCAAATCTTAATATCTCGCGATCTAGTTGACCGATTTGAATTTTCATTTCAGACAATGAAAGAGCATTGCTTCTGCCTGATGATATTTGGAGATGGATATTGTGGTATTGAAATTTTCTGTTTCATAGATATAAATAGAATTTTAGTAAAACAGTTTCATTTGTAGCTTCTCGGTTCCGAGCACATGTCACTGACAACCTCAAAACTGACATGGCTGAATAAGAAAGTTAATTGCCGTCATTTCACTTGGTTATACTACCCACTTATCTCTAACAGCTTTCGAGTGATTCGTCCGAAAATACATCTCAAGGTATTATATTTATCGGAACGTGTTTACTTTTCACCATGGTTTCAAGTATCTAAAACAAATGAGAGTGGATGAAACTTGGCATGAAGCTAGCTTAGGGTTCTGGGTCACCGACACAAGTAAATCCAGGCCGATATTATGCTTAGTTCGTCTTCTAAAACAATTTTATGTCATGCCTTTCTGTGCGAACATAAAACTCGTCGCCGGGGTCACGACATCATTGGCTGAGTTTTACCGGCCAGCCGCTCAGTCAGTAACCTCCAGACTGGTCACAGGTGTAGGGCTACTGAGAGAAGTTGCAGCTAAAAGTGGTGGTATAGTGGTTAGAGACCCTGTCTCGTGATCAGCGTCAGGGGTCTAAAAACTTGCCGATCTACCTACGCCGTCGGCGACCCTATCATCTTTTGGTTGGCGACCCAGCAACCGTCTCAAACTCTGATTCCATCTGTTTTCCTATGATTTTAGCTTCCACCATCCGCTCCTGCTTCTAAATATGCTTACCCTCTCCACTGTCTCCACCCGTCATCGTAATACATACAGAGCCCATCAAAATCTATTGGATGAAGTCTGCCAGTTCCTTTGGCCAAGAATGGGCAGAATCTACTTCGACAAAGAGCCAAGTTAGCCCTCGTTTCCCGGCTTGTTTGGCGTTTCTGAAAGACAGCTTGGCTACAACGGGGCATCTTTGGCCGATTACATCTGGTATCATCACCGCCCTTAGTTGCTGCTAGTCTATGCTAGTTATGTTTCTTCTTACTACAATTTTTGGTTCCAATTTTATGAAAAAACGACTGAAATTACCTGGTACTTTAGATGATGCCATCTCCCTGTACCGTATTTATGTACTATTTCTAAGTTCAAACTAGAATGTACTAGAATCTGTCACGAGTCGGTACCAAGTCGGTGATTTTCATTTTTTTCTATAGGCGACCAATGGGCGACCAAGTCGGCCGAAACCGCCGACTTGCAGTGGTCGCCTGGTCGCCGGTGGTCGCCCTGGTACATTTTCGGTGTATGCGGCCTTCAGAACGAGCGCGGCGCGGGCTGCCGCTAGTACTTTTGTATTCTTGTTGGGAGCAGTGAGCGCCGTTTTTGACGGCTGGTGTTCAATTTGTTAAATCCAAGGGGCTAAATCAAGATGTGCGTTTATCATAGACAGTCCGTGCAATCTAGGTGGGTTTTGGAGTCTACTTGCGATGATGTTTCCTTGTTTTGCTTTATCGCGAAAAGTCTCAGAAGGAAAAAAACTTGAATACAAGTGGTGCATGTTTAAACCATTTCCAACCACAATCACACTAAAATGTCATCGTAAACATTGTTGTATAGTCACACATTCCCAAGGGCGTGGATTTCCTAAATGATTTTTGGGGTGCCTAATTATGAGACTATCCATAACAAGTATACTGTTTTTGATACCACCATGTTCTTGCCTTATACCAGTGTGCAAAGTACGACATTTTTGACGAGATCTCGTCGGTGTGAGAGCCCTTGGAGACAGGACCGACTGGTGCAAATTTTATCAACCTGGTGCGAACTTGCGAGGTTAGTGACACTTAAACTAAACAAATAATGGCTGAATGGCTATTAAGACACAGGAGGGGGCCTTATAAAAATTCCTTAACTAACTGACTAATGATTGAGGTAGCATTGCATTGTAGGGGTAGGAATGGGTGCATTTTTTCCCTGGTATGTGCCAGATTGGTGCGAATTTTTGGAGGCTGGTGGTGTGAGAATTTTAGATGGCTGGTGCGACTCGTCTGGCATGCTGCCATACTTTGCAGACTGGGCCTTATAGCTGGACATATAACTGGGTGACCAAGTAGGCCTGTTATTTATAAATTTTAAAGTCCCTGAAATGAGAAATAGGAAAATTTTAAGGATGCTCTTAGTAGGCACAGAAAATAACTTGAGCTTTCATTTGGGGTGCCACAGCAGTGACAGGTGCAAGGGATCCCTGAACTCGAGTCCAGGACCCCTTAAGTTTGAAAGGATTAAGGGCGGCCTGAGGAAAAGGGTACCCCAAAACTGATTAAACCAGGTCTGTGAGGCAGAAAATACCTTGCTACTGCCCCCACCACTAGAATACTAATGATGGGGCTACAGATGGAGCTTTGAAGTTTAGAAGTTGTGAAAAATGGCATTAAAGGTACTGAAAACAGGTTTTGTTGTGCTAGGTTGGCTCACATCATGTTCTATATGGCCATGTGTCTTGGTCTGTATATATTATTATCTCAAGTGGCAATATAATTCAAATATTAAAAAAGCTTTTTTTATTGTTTCACTAGGTATCTATTAATTTATTTTGTATATGACTAGGGTTTTATTTACACAGATGCACCAAGACATGTGAATGATCATAATAAACATGTTGAGCTTCAATATTTGAAGCAGGGTATAATGTATGATTTCCTGTTTCTGCTTCAAAGTTAAATGTCCTCTAAAATTTTAAGAACAGAAATAAGCCAGGTAGAAAGAACAAAAGTTTGTTTCATGGCCTAAAATATTGTTCTGGAAAATGGTCTCATGCATTCCCATAATTGAGAATGGGTGTTCCCATCTATGGGTCAAGCATTCCCATTTATGGCACTGTTACCATTTTTAAGTCACACCAACCACAGTTTTCTTCCACTGATTGATGATGATAGCCACCCTTTTGGGTGAAGTGTGCCCTTTTGGTTGACAGCATGCAATCTCAGAGGGCTGCCCCTTACTAAAATCCTAGATCCATCTCTGTGCATGGGTACCCCATAAGGGATATAAATGTGCATTCCTGCACAGCACAAAGATGTGATAAACCATTTCCAATTTGCCAGAAGATTCCACTGCAAGGACAATGGTCCAATCCAAGTCTGCCAAACATAGAATAAGCTGTGTCTTTTGCACAGATGGATGCACACTTGGTGATCAGGGTGTGTGTGTATGTTTTTTCACTGACTGATTATATGCATCCAAGTTTCTGATAATATCTTGTATTTTTTGTCACAAGAAAGTTGACTCGTTTTGTTTTCTCTAGTATGGATGAAATATGGAAGCACTGCTACAGAGGTACAGCAGAAATATCACAGAGAGATTTTGTCCACCACAAAAGAACAGGTTGCTGAAATGCAAACTGTTCTTCTCAGTACCCAATCCTGGTCCAAATGGGTCATCAGCAACTATTTTGGAAACTTTTTCAGTCTTGATTATTAATGCTAAAATGCATCAATTAAGAGCTTTGGAAATAGTTATCATGGGATGTCATGCAAAGAAAACATTGTTATTCCCAAGAGACAGCATTGCTATTGCTTTGAGTAGAACCATGTTCAACAATGGAGCGAAAATTGGGCCTCATCTTAGCAATGGTTGATATTTTCCACTGCACTTCTGAGGAAATGTTGCCAATGAATAATGTTTGAAATTCTTATTTGAAATGCTACAGGAATTTATCTAATTTGTGGCACCTCAAGGTGAAGAATCACAATATTTCACGACGCATGTATGTACATGAAGGCATTTTTCTCTAGTTAAAAGAAACATCGGAACTGTTTCTGAGGCTCTTTTAAGGTCCTGCAAACCCTTTTATTTGTCTCTAAGATAAGGCCTAACAATTTTTCGCATGGATGGACGCAAAATAAAACCATTATTGATGAGAGAACAACAATGGTGCATCAATCATGGTTGTATCTTGCTTGGTATAGAAGTGATGGGCAAAAATGTTAATGCCCAGGGGCGCTCCCACGGAATTTTTACAGCGGAACGGACCCAGGCTGGTGCTGACCGGGGCAGGGGAATTGTGAGCATATTTGGTACCTGACAGCATTAATGACGATGAACCGAAAATTTTGGGGAGACCTCCCCCTGGTTGGCCAACAGGAGGATACGTAGGTACCCCCGTCCCACCGCTTTCGGCGCCCATTTAATTGCCCTTGTGTACGGGCAGTGTATCATCTTTGACCTCGATTGACCTCCAAACAGACTTGGCCAAGATTAGTGGGCACTATCGATACGTATTCATGACTGCGTAGTGCGTATAAATGACTGATCACTATCCAACATTGGCTTTTAGGTCCGACATATCACGCCCAATGCGAGTGTTCTTCCTATTATAACTTGAAGCTACGTGAACATCCCCAATATTCAGTGTCCTGTTGCGCCCTAGCCTTTGAACCGATATGAAAATGGACGGTGCCTTAGTGAAAGAGCTGGTCCGGCTCTGTGGAATAGCGTTGAGAAAGTGGTTCCGGCTATTTTGCGTACGGAGATAAGCAAGATTTTATAGAGCACTGCATTTGATATATTTTGACGTATATGAGTTATTCCCCTCTGGTGTCCACAGTATTGACCTTCCGCAAAAATTCCGGGAGTAACGCCGATTGCATTTCCGACGACCTTTCGATCGCTTTTTCCGCTTCTATCTTTCTTTGTTTCCGAGATCGAGGGTGTCATTTTTAACCCCCTCCCACCAGGGGGGGTTCATAGGTGATTCATGCTGGTCACCGGGGCTAGGGTTAAGGGCCAGCATGTATAATTTTGTTGCTTTTAGATAATAACTTTGACTTTAATACTGAATTATAATATCATGAAATCACTTAAGTAATGACTTGATTCTGGCTTAGGTCATCGATATCGAGAAACCCGATCTATATTTTATAGGTTTTTTATATCTATATTTTATCGGAACCCTCCCCTTGCACTCGCCAGTGCTTCCCTATAGCCATATTTATACCACTTTTAAGATCGATTTTGTAATACATGTAGTATTAGGCTCGGCGACCATCTAAGAAGCTTGGATTTTAGTCGGCGACCACAAGCTCACTTTTTAGACCCCTGATCAGCGTTGCCCGGTTCGAATCTGGGTTTGGCCACGTAAGCTATATTAGTTCTAACAAAGAATAAAATGATGAAGCTGACCGGCAGACTTATGAAGAGATACTTTTAGAAGAAAATATGGTTTTCTTTCAACACATTGTCATGCGGCTCTCCTACGCCGGTGAGTCGTTAGACCTGGCCGTAGGTAGGGGTTTCATTACTGAAGGGGTGCGCACGTGTGCACGTGAGGCGTAGTCGTAATGCTGGTAGGTGTAATTCATTGATTATGTTGGCACAAGTATACATACCAAATATCAGCCTAATCGAGCAAGTAGCTTCTGAGGTATCGAGGAGCGGTGCACACATGTGCACGTGGCCTAGGACCCCAAATGGTATCATTTGCTAACATATGCTTTCTTAGATCAGTCCAAGAATAGGTCGTAAATTTCATTATGATCAAATTGATATTTTCTGAATTATACTGGCGGGTGGAAATTTCCCCACCTATGTGCCGTGCACCTGTGCATTTCGATTGACATTCATATCTTAACACGCGCATTGACGGGGGCGGGTACCCGCCCCCCCTCGGGTTTTTCGGAGATAGTAGAAAAACGGCGGCGCGTACGCGCCGCCGTACTTGGTATACCTGTTCTCTCATCATTTTTACAACTTTTGTGAAAATTTTAAGGTTAGGTCATCTCAGGTCAGGTCACCAGTACAGGTCAAGTGACCCGACCTCAAAAAAAGTTTAAGATAGCATAAGTCGGAGCAGGGTGAACTTATCCGATTGAAACTCATATCACATAATGGCCCCCCGAGTTCTCTAAAATATGTTCCGGTATTTTTAAATCGATGGCCTAAGGTCAGGTACGAGGCATGACCTCTCCATTGGAAATACATGGGAAAAATGGTTTTTACGGAATAACTCAGTAACGGATGGTGATAGAGCATTTATTTTAGCTGCATTAGACTTGCCTGGGCTTTGCAGTTCTAATGATATGCATTTTATATAATTTGACCCTGACCTGACCTCAGGTCAGGTCAAATCCTTGATTTGACCTAGCAAGGTCAAATTATATATCATTCGATTCGGTTTGCTAAGAGGATTCATACAGTTCAAATCGTTTTGCTCTATCTTAGCTTGTTCAGATGTAATGGTCGAAAAACTTAATTTACATGTTATCCCTATGACGGACATGTTTTGACCTCTCGTGACCTAAACTGTGACCTGACAAAAAAACGGTCCAAATGTTTTCGATGGAGAAGTGGATGGGCAGCCCCAAGGCCCTAAAATCCCAGGTTGGTTCAAGTTTTCTACTAGTAAAATTTTGGTTGTTTTCTTGGTATCTACTAAGAAAGGAAACATCTCCTTATTTTGAGGGTTAAAATTTAAGCTTTGTGGATAAATCAAGTTTAAACATTTAAGAAAAGAGCCATGGAATAGACTTTTTGCACTTTAATGTCTGCAAAGTGAAATATGTTGACAAACCTAGTAGCATTTGGTATGTTATACTAAAAAGTATACTAGTCTGGCAATCCTTCTACGGTTTTTACTGATCTGCAATACTGTAAAAGAGAAACATGACAGGACCGAGCGAGAATAAAAACCAATGAAGCGACATACGGAGTGAAAGGATTGGGTTTGGGCAAATACGGAAACAGTAACGATAGTAGGAAATATCGCACCTCAGAGCCCGATTATAGCCGCTGCTCAAGGCCTAAATGCAACACGCGCCGATCGCTCTAACAGTTGCAGTCATGGGCGTCGAAAGCAGCATGGACGTGGAATGTGCTCACCATTGGCTATTGGAGAACCAAGTGCCTTCTTGTCTCCTACATCCGCCAAGTGCCAATTTTCCCCCTCCCATGTCATCATTGCCGGACCACTCCTGCCCCCCCCCGTAAAAAATTTCCTGGCTTCGCCTCTGACTCACCCCATTGAAACCCGTAAATGTGATTAAATTTTACCCAAAGTTATTTTAATTGGGCTGCTTATATATACAGGACACTTGTCATAGGCGGATCCAGGATTTCCAGTCGGGGGGGGGCATTCTTCCCGGGAGGGGATGTCATCCAGACCAGGGGGCTTCATTCGGACCAGGGGGCCCCATTTTTGGCTGGCAAAACCTATCAGGTGGGCGCCAAATCCTATCGGCGGGCGCTGCTTTCCGCATCCTGTGGAGGGGAGGGAGTAGGGGGGGTGGGAAGCGACATTTCAGGTGGCTCCATCGACGTTTCAGGAGGCGCTGTGACCATTTCAGGTGTGACCTCGAGGGCACATCGGAGGACACCCGCCCGGGCTTTGTCCCCTGGATCCGCCTGTAGTACCAGTGGCGGATACAAGGAGGTTATGGGGCTCACGAGCCTCCTAAATTTCCAGGGGACCCCTCCGAGATGTCTACTAATATCTGTATAAGCAAAGGCTGTTCGGAGGCTATGGCGGGGGACAGTGGCGGGTACAGGACTTTTGGGGTATGGGCAAGGGGGTTCGAGCCTCCTCGCCATTGCCTCACATCAGCATCGGCCTATGCATTTACTAGACACTAACATTGAGGGGGGGGCTCGAGCCCTAGTCCCCTTGTATCCGCCACTGGCAGTGGGGGAGGTTTGAGTTTTCTAGTCTCCCCAAAATAAGTCTTGGACCCGCGACCACGCGGTACCTCAAACAATTTGTTCGTCTCGCTAAAAAACCTCCATTGGAAAAACCCGTACTTCGTATTTTCATCTAAGCAACGATAACGTGAAGGATGAAATTGCGATGCTATTACACTGATAATGACTCTTAAGAGCAACGGAACATCACTGCGAGAAAAGCCCTTGAAGTCCCTGCAGGCCGGTTTTAGGGCTGCAGAAACTCTGTACTGGCTATAAATATGAGCGAACTTGTCAACTAAGCCATTTTGACGTCTTTCAGTCATTTGCAAGCTGTACTGACCACGCCAAATATGCCCAGTTTGCCGATACTTCAAGCCGCAAAACGCCTGCGGCATCGCGGCGATGACGTCACCGCCGCAAAATGCCAGGCAACTTGAACGGGGGCTGGGGCAGCCCAACGCCGTTTACCGTTTTTCGCTACCTACCGTGGTTCTCGAGATCTTAGGGGGGGCGGGTACCCGCCCCCGTCAATGCGAAGGTGGCTCAGACCCCCGTCAATGTGCGTGTTAAACCACAGTACCTACTGGTGCTCCCTGCGTAACCATTTTTTTGGTATTTTCAGATCAGCCAGAATCGAGTTATGGCGCAATACATGACAGAAATTGGATGATTTCATACGTCCATGCGTGCCACGAGCTTCGCCAACACCCCACCCATCTGTATGTTGAGGCAGTAGTTTAACCGATCAGGCTATAACATGGTGAAGATCCCGTCCCGGTACGCCACACTCTTCGGAAGACTTAAGCTTCGTTGGCGTGACGGTCGGGTCGGGCTGGGTCATATTGCTCCCAAGTGAAATTTCCTCCACAAGCAGGGGAAGACCCCGCTCGATAATAACAAAACTGTACATTCCAGGAAAAATAGGCGTGCATTGATGAAAAGATTGTGTGAATTCTAGAACAAATATATTCTGCTGACTTAAGTTTGTCCCGTCCCAGTTCGTCCCGGGAATATTTCAAAGGATCTGGTCCCGTTTCACCCCACTCTGTTCTCCCCACTTTTATACTTTACATTTTTAGAAATAGGATCCCGTGCTGCCCCGTTCCGAATGAGCGCTTAAACTCCATGTCGCACTCAGTGCCGGTCCGTAATCGCCATTCTGTTTCCCGTCCCACCCAGGCTTCTACTTTGAACTCAACAGACGAAAAGTTTGGAATGTGACTAATTTAGAAATGAAAAAACTCGTATATATGTGTCGTAGTTCGCAACTTGATATCTAGTCAGCAAACCATTTCCTGCTAAGTTAGTTCGTATATTCGATACCATTTAAATATTATTGGGTATTTTAGGCATCGATTGACAAAGTGCACTTACTCACAGTGCAACTAACCAATCACAATTGTAGCTCCACATTAGCACTGATCCAGCCTGAGGGCACGAATGTGTCATCCTGTCACCCACAATGTCGGCGAGGGTGCGTGAGGGGAGGGGAGGGGGTGTCGCAGTAATGAGGAGAACCGGGTCGGATCGACGCGGCGCCTTCCGTGCTAATAGTCCTAGCCACCGACCTAATGACAGCATTGTCTATTTAGAGAACTTGCGACACCACGCACCAGCTCAGCAAAGGCCAATAAAAAGTTCAATCAACAGCGCCATTCTATTAAGAAAGCATGGAACATGATGTTGTGTATCAGCACTTCCCGTTCCGACAAAAAAAAAGAAACAGTGACACACAAGACCTTGTTAAGCCTCATCATTCGTTCTGTGGAATTACTTGTTTAGATTTCCCATCTCTTCCTTTTCCTACCTGTGCAGTATTTTCCCACGATCGTTACCCATGGGTAGTGTAAATGGCAATACAATGATCAGGAAAGATAGCAATTTGCATCGGTAAGCTTTTTCATTTGACGAGCCCCAATTGCTACAATAAAGGACTCATAGTGACACAGGTGCCTGACTGAGAGGTGGTTGACAGACTAATGGTTAGGTCTTCCTATCATTCCTGGAATACTGCTATCTAAGCACCATGTTCTATTAGGCATCAGATAGTAGCAGATCCCATAAATCATCATCGATACAAAATGGCCATGCAATAGAAGCTCCCTAACAACCCCCCCTCCCCATATAAAAGGTAGCAGAACAATGTTGTAAAAAGACTCAGGATCATCATGAACATCCTGAACAAGAAACAAAACTGAAGACATATGTGTCATAAATCTCGGTAAACAGCATGGGTGCAGGCATCGGGGGGGGCCGTTCACGGTGCACTGGTGCATTCAACTGCTCCGTCAACTGGTAGGAGCACCTAACCCAGCCCCATCCGCTCTTGGCTCCTAGGCGCAGGAGCCGTGAGGGCAGTGGGCAGCGGTTGTTTTCCCTGCTTTTGGACTGTAGGGGCATTGTACGCCTTTCCCTACCTCGCATCATCCACACAATTTGTCAGGTTTTTGCCTTTCCCGTGTAACTAAAACGGAGGGTAAAGTTCCTGGAGAGCTGGAATCCCCGGACGTCGTGAGAGTGTGAGTGCAATTGGCAATGGGTTTCAATATAATCGCTTTTGTTATTAAGCACTTTTCAGAATCGATGAGTTACCGAGAACAATAGAGCTGCTTTCGGTATGATATTCCTTTTAACCCG
The DNA here is from genome assembly GCA_034440635.1 of Lepas anatifera. Lineage (NCBI taxonomy): Eukaryota > Metazoa > Arthropoda > Thecostraca > Lepadidae > Lepas > Lepas anatifera. The sequence continues at coordinate 842,642 of JAOTON010000074.1, forward strand.
CGCCCCACCGGGGGGTCCGGCGCCACCTTCGCCCCACCGGGGGGGCCATCGATGGCCCCCTCTAACTCTGAAAATATGGGCGTTAGCGCAAATCTGCAAAGTGCAATAGAAAGCTCGCGTGAATTCAGTAAGAAATTACTTCACATGTTTTAGTGCTCAGGTCAATGGTTTGACCTCCAGAGGTCAAATTAGGTCAAGATCGGCTATTTTCACTCAAATATGCAATGATTAAGCAAACTGAGCATAACTCTTATGTCATTAGAGCTATTGAGGCCTGGTAAAGTACATTTGATAGAAAATTGCCTGTACTTTTTCCGCTATGTGGAATGTAAAGACCTCCCGCCAGTGGTTTGACCGCCAGAGGTCACCTCGTGACCTAATATGACCTGAGGTCACGAAAGGTCAAAAAGTGACCTTGCCGTATATCAAATGAAAGCCAGTGACAAGACAAACACGATGGTGTTTGTTTCACCGCTCTAGCTCAATTAGGTCAAAAGTTATTGTCAAAATACTGTTTTTGACCTCCGGTGACCTTGGATGACCTTGAAAAAGTCAAAGGGCAAATATGACCCCTGGGATCCGTGAAAGGGTGTCCAAAAACGTTGTTCTGAGCAGTCTGAGTATTTGCAATCATTTTTGTGGCTTTTATATCATGAAATAGCTTTTCCCCATGCTTTTCCAATGGGAGAGGTCGCCTCGTGACCTGACCTCAGGGCACGAAATCGAAAAATCCCGGACATACATCTTGTAGACCCTGGAGGGGTCATGAAGTGTAGGAAGTTTCAAATTGATCGACTTTGAAATGTAGCTCTTACAGAGCTCTAAAGTGAGGTGAGGTGACCTTGGTTGACCTCGTCTGGTGACCTGACCTTGGGTGACCCGGGGTAAAACATTTCAGGGATGATGGGAAAATGATGCAGTGAGAGGTAGAGCCCTCAACCGTGGTGCTGCGCCTCGTCGTTTTTCTGCTATCCCGGAAAAACCTTAGGGGGGCCATCGATGGCCCCCCGGTGGGGCGAGGATTAACCCTGTTGCTGTCACGAGGGGCGGGTTCTGCCAACCCCTTATGTTTCTTCAACTCTCACCCGATTGGGAGGGATTTGGGGGGTCAGATCAACTTTTTCAGGGGCTCCGCCGGGACTTGAACCCAGGACCAGTGGCTTAGAAGGCAGGGATGATATCGGCTAAGCCACCCATGCCCCGATAAAGCCCCTTTGATCGCCTTTACGAAAAGGAAAGGAATTGCCCACCAGGGTCCATGGGAATCAAACAACCAAGCCCGGAATCAAACAAGCTTTTGTTAGCTTTTCCCAGCTTATAACCTGCTGCAAAAAAGTCACTCCAGGTTTCACCGGCAGGATAAAGTCACGATTTCTTACGAGCACGGGGGGGGACAAAGTATAGTTTTTCCCTCCCTTGGTCGCTTTTTGAGGGGATATCACCGCTGTCCTTCCTTTGGGACTGCGCCCGGGTAGTCACCACCCCTTTGGAATTGTTTATCAGATAAATTTCAGTAACGAAAAGTTGTTCACCCACAGAGGTAGTTTTAGTATCATGTTAAAGCATTTGAATACAATATCAAAGCCCCTCAGACCAACAAAATTTATACGTTGGGTACAGGGAATCCTTGCCTTGTGCCATATTTGGCTGCGCAGACGTAATCCATTTTTATAAAAGGAACGAGTTTAGTGTTCGTTTTCAAGCGTCATATCAGGTTGCATCGGCGAAAATGTCACTTTTTTCTGCGGTGAGCTCCATGGGGTGGGGGGAAAATATATTTCGGGCTCAATCTGTCACCCTTCAGAGAACCTTGCCTCGGGTTCTTCTCTATTCGAGAGCGAACCCAGCTATGAAAGCCCTCGTCATCGTATTTTATCATATTTACTTACAAATAAATAGACATCCGATTTTCTTATTTATTGTGCCAGGTAAACAAAGCAATAAGCAGTCACTATATTGAGAAGTGTTTAATTTTGTAGGTAGTCAGCAAACATATCTGTTTTTTGTGTTGTGTTTGAAAGTGGTGGGAGAGGTCCTGGTTAAAGGACATCATAACTCAAGGTTAAAACGCTAAAAAAACACGGTTCTTCCGCACGCTTTGAGGGGGAAAAGATAACGTCTGGCTCTGCCTTCGTCACTTTTGACGGGGGCATGGCCGCGATGCCCCCCACCCTTGGGTCCACGCCCGTCTAGAGCAAAGGTACGGCACAAGTCAAATGTGCTCCCATTATTGAATTTTCAGGATTCAGGCTGCTTTTGCTCTCCAAAAATATTGGGGTAGCTTGAATTACTTTTGATGTTGTTATGATCATGATTTTATCGAATTGATCGCCTTCAGTAATTTTCGAGATTCCTCATCCTGACCGCTTTACTTGTGAAGACTCGAAGACACTAGGTTTACCATAAGCAACCCAAGCTGCCCTGGATTTTAGCACAATATTGCAACCATCAGACCACACATTAATGAGTCTTACCATTCATACATTATACCTCATGCTTATGGTCTCCGGTTACCCATATGGTCTTACCTAAATAACCACTAAATATGTCGTTGCCCAATGCTTGTTTTGTTAAGTTTCAGTCGAGACTGGCCACGCAGGCCAAGCGGAAGCTCTAAGTCTGAAGGCGGAACAACCAACCTTCAGACTGGCCATGCAGGCCAGGCGGAAGAACGGTTCGTAGTTCTAACCCTGGTTTTCTTATGACAGTAGCCTTTTTTTCTTCTGGGTCATTTGGTCTAGGATCCAACGAGAAGTGCGGGCAATAAAGTCAAAGAGCCTTGGTTTCCACTTGGCAAAACCAGTACTCCCTCTTTGGGGGCAGTGTCCCGGTTCCTAATGCATTCAGGCTCAGACATAAGTGTCGCCACCGGCAAAAAAGTGCGGGGGCCAGCCAAACTTCCACCTGATGCTGACAAAAAACTTTCAACATCAGTACCAAAAACTGTTTGAATTTGGGCTCCTCGTTGCCTTCCGCAGCGGCTGGATATAAGAATGTCCGGCTTTCTCTTATTTTGACTGAGATCAGGAAATTTTTGGCCAAAAAGTGGGGGGGCCTGGCCCCCTGCCCCCCCTTTTCCGACGCGTATGGGCTCAGGGATGGATTTCAGCTTTCTTCAAAGGTAAGTGCCTTAGGGTGGCGGCATATACCAGGCAGGGGTGGGGGTATATCCTGGAAATTCCAAGGGGCACCCTCCCAAGTCGAACCGCTTGAAGGTGGATGTTTTGAGCCTTATCGAGAGGCATCGGGAACATTTTGCCAAAGGGGCCCCGCTGATTCAAGGTTTGCAGCTTGCAAGGTCTGCAATTGTCACTTAGGTAGGTAAACTTCAGAAGTTCTAAAAACCACTCAAACATGCATTGAGCAACGGCATATTCAGTGGTTATTTAGGTAAGACCATATCTAGCCGTAGATCGTAAGCAGTAATTATAATGCAGGGAAGGAGAGGGAGGCGGCAAACAATGGAAAACACCAGAAAATAGGGTGTTTTTTCCTGGTTCACCTTCTATAGCTGGTCCTAAGGCACCCGCTCCTGGCATCCGCAAAATTTCGCATTCTAAAAGCGTCTGTCTTCTTATTTTTACAGGAGTCGGCTCAAGGGGCCTAAAGGGGGGAGGGTAGGTACAGTGGAGCTGACCACCTACTTCGCCGCATGGGTCGGCTCCTGCTAAAGTTTGTTTTGTTTTTCTTTAGCTCACTACTGGTCCACTCTCCCTGTTCCAAAAACCTGATCATACATTTCCCCGATGACAAGCAGTTGCCCATACAAGCACCGGCAGTCTCACGACCACGCACTGCCGCAGGCTCCTGGCCCGGGGCGTCCGGTCACCGCCGGAGTCAGCTCAGATTAGTCAGGCGTCAGTTCAGTCCACTGCTGCAGGCTCCTGGCCCGGGGCGTCTGGTCACCGCCGGAGTCAGCTCAGATTACTCAGGCGTCAGGTCAGTCCACTGCCGCAGGCTCCTGGTCCGGGGCGTCTGGTCACCGCCGGAGTCAGCTCAGATTAGTTAGGCGTCAGGTCAGTCCACTGCCACAGGCTCCTGGCCCGGGGCGTCTGGTCACCGCCGGTGTCACCTCGGATTAGTCAGGCGTCAGGTCAGTCCACTGCCGCAGGCTCCTGGCCCGGGGCGTCCGGTCACCGCAGGTGTCACCTCGGATAAGTCAGGCGTCAGGTCAGTCCACTGCCGTCCGAACACGGTCCACACCCTGTCGTCGGTCACGTTTGCGGCAGTTACGCCGTTTTTGTGGCGTGCGTGTCGTGCGTCGTTTGCCGGTGTGACCGTCGACGAATGAGGCCGTCGACGTCCAGCGCCGGGCCAACGTCGATTAGCGCTCTCCGAATGGCCGCCGGCCGACACTGACAATAATTTAATAGAGCCGTCGTGCGGCGGTGGCGACGGCGCTTTGTGTCGAGCGCCGATTTATCGCGTATTTCCGGCGCGGCTGAGCACTGCGCCGTGATCGTCGCTTCCTGCCGCGCCAGCGGCAATTACGGCGCACACAGATGCTCGCGCTTAGTGCTGCACCACTGCGCTCGCTTACTTAGACAATGGCAGCGCTTCACAAAGTTCCTACGGTAGGCAAAAAAACTGATATCCATGTTGCTCCATTTGACATCATACTAATCTAGGTTTGTCTAGCTTATCAAAGCCATCACGTGTTGGCATTAGAGTTGCATTTGAGGTGTGAATGCTATCAACGATAAGATATTTTCACTGCAGCAAAGCTGGCTTGGGCAAACCTACATGTGCTGCGACAATGCCACATGCCTGTGATTCATTTTATAAATGTCAGAATGACAGCAAAATTAATGCAAGTGGCCGGTCATGATACTATACCTGCATGGTATTGTTATACATGTTCCTATATTTGCATTTTAATGATTTTCCAAAACTTTTGATTATTGTATAAGCTATAAGCTGTGTGATCAAATTATTGGTGGCAGTTGTGTCAAAATTAAGATAAACATTCGCCCCTATACCACAGGTGGATCCGCAGCTAAAGGAGCAGGTGCTCTCACCCGATCAGTCCACCAGGGGTCCCCACACCGCGCCCCAGCGCCCCTTGAAACCGCCACGATGTCCCTATGGAACGTGACTTCCTCTCAAGATGCAAATATGTGTGTACCTACGATACAATTTGGCGCCCCTGATTGGTCACATCTTAATAATTGAAGCCCCTCGCCCATTTGGCACCCCCTACAGACCCGAATGGTACCCCTCGGGACACAAATGGTTTCCCCTGGCTATAGTGCCCTCTCAGCGGAAATTCTGGATTCGCCTATGCTTCATATTAACACGCGCATTGACGGGGGTCTGAGCCACCTTCGAATTGACAGGGGCGGGTACCCGCCCCCTAAGATCTCGAGAACCACGGTAGATAGCGAAAAACGGTAAACGGTGTTGGGCTGCCCATCCACTTCTCCATCGAAAACATTTGGACCATTTTTTTGTCAAGTGACATTTAAGGTCACGAGAGGTCAAAACATGCCCGTCATAGGGATAACATGTAAATTCAGTTTTTTTCGGCCATTATATCTGAACAAGTAAAGATAGAGCAAAACGACTTGAACGATATGAATCCTCTTAGCAAGCCGAATCGAATGATATATAATTTGACCTTGCTAGGTCAAATCAAGGATTTGACCTGACCTGAGGTCAGGTGAGGGTCAAATTATATAAAATGCATATCATTAGAACTGCAAAGCCCAGGCGAGTCTAATGCAGCTAAAATAAATGCTCTATCACCATCCGTTACTGAGTTATTCTGTAAAAAAACATTTTTCCCATGTATTTCCTATGGAGAGGTCATGCCTCGTACCTGACCTTAGGTCATCGATATAAGAAATACCGGAACACATTTTAGAGAACTTGTTGGGGCCATTATGTGATATGAATTTCAATTTGATAAGTTCACCCTGCTCCGACTTATGCTATCTTAAACTTTTTTTGAGGTCGGGTCACTTGACCTGTACTGGTAACCTGACCTGAGATGACCTAACCTTAAAATTTTCACAGAAGTTGTAAAAATGATGGGGGAAAAGGTATATCAAGTACGGCGGCGCTACGCGCCGCCGTTTTTCTACTGTCTCCGAAAAACCCGAGGGGGGCGGGTATCCGCCCCCGTCAATGCGCGTGTTAATAACGTATTAACAAGGGGCTGTTTGTATCCTGTCTGGAACCGTACCTGCCCTGCTTGGATCTCGACAGGCATAGCTCGCCTTCTAACTGCGTGTCATGCAATCACCGGGTGCACCACCCACCTGATGGACCCTCATCACCCGGCAGCCAACCACGGAGCGATAACCATCAACCTCATCGTCTGCCGTCGCTCCATCAATGGCGCGCTCGGCCGCCGCGCGTGCGCCGGCGTCGCCGCGCCCGAGCGCGCGCCAGCCTCGTCACAGCAGTGCCGTTACCACTGCCCGTGCCGTTTTCCGGAGACGTCGACCTGATAATGCGCTAAAGATCGGCTCATTTCGCGCTTTATAATCAAATCATGATGGCTGCGCCGGCTGGGTGCGCGGCGATAAAGGCGGCGGCGGTGGCGGAGTTAATCGTGGAACGAGCGTTCCGCTGCGGTGGAGACGTTGTTAGCCACCGTGACTGCAGCGGCTCCTGTATCGCCCCGGATCAGCCGCCGCACCGACGGCTCACAGACAGCTGAATTGGTGAGTAATGAACAGCACGGCCGATAGGTGCTGGTGAGTCAAGCGAAGTCATTCGCCGGTTCAGACGCATTCAAGGGAATGTGGCATGTTGATGCAGTTCCAGTCTGGAGTAGCTCTAGTGTCATTCTTACTGAAAATAACGAATGTGGCCTAGAAGTGGATGTTTCGGAATATTTTACAGGCCCGGGCTCATGCACGGACGAACGTTTTTTTCTGAAGCCCGACACAACCCCCGTCCTTGTAAAAATTAATTGCCTCAATAAGCCAGAATTTTCCCGATATCATGCAAAGCTATATGACTATATAAAGCACATATGCAGTCATTGGGCCTCTGAAATAAGTTTTTAAAGTCTGCTAAAGTCTGTTAAGTCTGCAAAATACTCAAACGTCAGTATACGACCAGGGTGTTTTGCCAAATTTAGAGAAAACTGATGCCAAGACTGTCATCACCATAGCAATACAGAATGGATGTGTGCAGTTCTGTATGCATGGTGTAATTTTGATACAAGTTAGTTAACTTGCTAAATTGAGCCTGGCATCAGTTACAGATCCAAATGCATAACATTTTTTGTCGCTTACTCCTATCTAAATTATTAATCTAACATTCGTTTTGCAAAACCGGTTGGTAAAAATAAAGGACTCTATTGTTTTATCAGTGTGAAAAACAAAACATTGATAGATAAAAATTATCAATTTTACAGAACATTTTTGTCGTACTTATGTAGACACTTATGAACCCAGGAAGCAGTCCAGTTTAAACTCTTGTCAGGTCTTCAGGCCCGGTCAAAACCTGCGGGCTTGGGCCGGGCTTCTACCACATGCCACAGGATCCACTGGCCAGAACATCCCATTTGATCCAATTTCAGAACATCAAAGTTGATCCCGTTTTTAATTTGGGCCCTTTTCTGCTAGAAAATGGCTTAAAGGGAGATACGTGAAAAAATTTTATTGGCTATATCAAAAGGTTCCAAAAAGTTGTTTCAGAAGTCCTATTCTCATTTTTGCGAATTCAGCCTGCAAATGCCTTAAAATTGCTCTCAAAGTCAACATTTCTAGACGACGTTACCGGTACACCTCATATCGATGTATGTGACGTACACACGGCTAAGGCTATCAATTTCTCTAAGAATTAGGTCATATCTATCCTAAACAGTGATGTAGAACTTTGGACTACTACAGAACAAATTACTTTAGAAAAAAACATTCCAAAACTCTTTTGAAACAGAAATATAGGGTTTAAAAGAAATCAAAATTAACCAATCAGAAGTCTAGGAATTCTCAAACAGGGGTCACGTGACCTATCTGACGCAAAAGTTGTGTCAAACTGGGGCCGAAGCAGAAAATGACTCAAGACCCGAGGTACGAAACCGCTGAAGACTTGAGCAATTATGTTTTTTCCGTTTCGAGGGCAAACTAATTCATTTTGTAGTTTTTAAAAGCTTTTTAAAATTAATTCAAATACAAATACAGGAGAACAGAGATTTTTATTATAAAAAAACATTACTTTTCAACTTTAAATAGTTTTCGAAAAGTAGGTGATGGGTATGGGCATGGGTAAGTGATGGGTGTTTTATCGAAACTGTTAACCTATTTCGATAATAAGTAAGTGGCCTCCCAAAATTTTGCCGAAGATGCAAAAATAATTGATAGTTTAGTTATCAGGATTTTTCAAATAGCAAGAAACCACAATAATAATTTTTTCGCGTATCTCCCTTTAATAAGCCCAAAGTTCCGTGTCCTTTAATTTTCATTTGCTGGAGGTAAAACTCCTCGCATCGGTGTGATGTCATGATGTGGTATTGCTTTATGACACCATGACACATTAAACTTCATGGCCAGGCTGCACCTGAAATGAATACGAATACCAGTACAGGTTTTTTTGCTTAAGAAGGCTGTCATTATGACCAAAAGAAGTTCTTATAAATTTTGAATATTTTTCTTGAAATATTGGAATATATTCCACCTTCAAAACTAGTCATTGGAGCGGGTTATACGCATTTAAAACCGCTAGCACCAAAACCCGCGATTAGCACGCATATTTTGAAGAGGTTCAGACAATACAAAGTTGTCCGCAAAACCGAGCTTAACACGCGCATTGACGGGGGGAGGGTACCCGCCCCCTCGAGTTTTTCGGAGACAGCAGAAAAACGGCGGCGCGCAGCGCCACCATACTTGGTATACCTTTTTCTCATCATTTTTGCAGCTTCTGTGAAAATTTTAAGGATAGGTCATCTCAGGTCAGGTCACAAGTACAGGTCAAGTGAACTGACCTCAAAAAAAGTTTAAGATAGCATAAGTCGGAGCAGGGAGAACTTATCCAATTGAAACTTATATCACATAATGGGCTCACCGAGTTCTCTAAAATATGTTCCGGTATTTTTTATATTGATGACCTAAGGTTAGGTACGAAGCATGACCTCTACTTTGGTAATACATGGGAAATATGGTTTTTACTAAATAACTCAGTAACAAATGGTGATAGAGCGTTTATTTTAGCTTCATTAGACTCGCCTTGGCTTTGCGGTTCTAATGATATGCATTTTATATAATTTGACCCTGACCTGACCTCAGGACAGGTCAAATCTTTGATTTGACCTAGCAAGGTCAACTCATATATCATTCGATTCGGCTTGCTGCGAGGATTCATAGGGCTTAAGTCGTTTTGCCCTATCTTTACTTGTTCAGATGTAATGGCCGAAAAACTTAATTTACATGTTATCCCTATGATGGCATGTGACGGCATGTTTTTGACCTCTGGTGACCTTAAATGTGACCTGACAAAAAAATGGTCCAAATATTTTCGATGGAGAAGCGGATATGCTACCCAACGCCGTTTACCGTTTTTCGCTACCTACCGTGGTTCTCGAGATCTTAGGGGGCGGGTACCCGCCCCCTCGTCAATCCGAAGGTGGCTCAGACCCCCGTCAATGCGCGTGTTAAGAACTACGTCAGCCATAGATACTGATGGTCGCCGCCCACAACGCCACTACCCGGGGAGGGCACGGTCGACAGGGAATTCATTTCTTCTTCTGGGCAATTCCAGCACCAATCGACCAGGCAGGTGGCAAATCTATACGGTACCTCTTCGATTTTCTTCAAAATGATTTACAGGGTTCTCATGGGCACTAAAGACGAATCTGAAAGTCTTAGCTCGGTCAGAGTAAAACTTTAGAAGTTATTGCCTCAGGCATTTTTTGAAAATCTGTTTACGGTGCATTTTATAGGTGACCATAAAACCCACAGAGACTGATGAACTATGCATTAAAGATACATTTACTTTCTGAAATGAGCCGAGAAACTCGAATCTGAAGTCCGTTTGATCCTACGTCACTTGTGAAAAAAGTTGTGATTTGACCTTGACCTAAGGTCACATTCAAAATTTCCTGGTACACCTTTTGTTCAAAATTGAATGTTCCAAATTAAAGATTGAAATTTTCTCCTTCCATTAAAATAGGTTAGAACATCCGTTTTTAACCCTCGTCCCACCGGGGGCGCCATCGATGGCCCCCCTAAGGTTTTTCCGGGATAGCAGAAAAACGACGAGGCGCAGAACCGCGGTTGAGGGCTCTACCTCTCACTGCATCATTTTCCCATCATCCCTGAAATTTTTTAACCCGGGTCACCCAAGGTCAGGTCACCAGACGAGGTCAACCAAGGTCACCTCACTTCACCTTTAGAGCTCTGTAAGAGCTACATTTCAAAGTCGATCGATTTGAAACTTCCTACACTTCATGACCCCTCCAGGGTCTACAAGGTGTATATCCGGGATTTTTCGATTTCGTGCCCTGAGGTCAGGTCACGAGGCGACCTCTCCCATTGGAAAAGCATGGGGAAAAGCTATTTCATGATATAAAAGCCACAAAAATGATTGCAAATACTCAGACTGCTCAGAACAACGTTTTTGGACACCCTTTCACGGATCCCAGGGGTCATATTTGCCCTTTGACTTTTCTAAGGTCATCCAAGGTCACCAGAGGTCAAAAACAGTATTTTGACAATAACTTTTGACCTAATTGAGCTAGAGCAGTGAAACAAACACCATCGTGCTTGTCTTGTCACTGGCTTTCATTTGATATACGGCAAGATCACTTTTTGACCTTTCGTGACCTTAGGTCATATTAGGTCACGAGGTGACCTCTGGCGGTCAAACCAATGGCGGGAGGTCTTTACGTTCAACATAGCGGAAAAAGTACTGGCAATTTGCTATCAAATGTACTTTACCAGGCCTCAATAGCTCTAATGACATAAGAGTTATGCCCAGTTTGCTTAATCATTGCATATTTGAGTGAAAATAGCCGATCTTGACCTAATTTGACCTCTGGAGGTCAAACCATTGACCTGAGCACTAAAACATGCGAAGTAATTTCTTACTGAATTCACGCGAGCTTTCTATTGCACTTTGCAGATTTGCGCTAACGCCCATATTTTCGGAGTTAGAGGGGGGGGCCATCGATGGCCCCCCGGTGGGGGCGAAGGTGGCGCCGGACCCCCGGTGGGGCGTGGGTTAAACGCCCACCTCTTCCAAAACATGAACACTCCCTCGCCACAATGCCTCTATGGACACCGGACCGAGTCGGTCAAACATTTCGTACTCGAGTGCCCTTTATATGACAACACACGTGCTGAGCTCTTCCAAACTTTAACAAATTTATGTTTAAACATCCTGAATCTTTCCCCCAAGTCAAACTAGAAACCCTGGTATCCGGCACCGGCCTCGACGTGGATACTGGGCGAGAGGTGGCCCACGCTTTCCAAAACTTCTTGACAAAAAACTAAGAGATTCTTTTGAGAACTGGAGCGGTTGCGAGGCGCCGGCGGGTGCGGCGCTGGTTGGCGGCCATGGCGGTGGACGAGTCCGGTGGGCCTCCGCCCACAGTGCTGCCCCAGACGGGTCAGGAACTGATTGAGTACTCTTCACATTTCAGAAAATCTATCTATTTTGGTTGGATGTTTGCATGTGAGCATGATTCGAAGTGTATTAACACTGTGTATGTATGCTGTTTTGTATTGTTATTGTCGAGAGTGGCGCCAAAAATTAAGCCTTTTGGTTTCTGCGCCAATCTCGAAGTGTATGTGGCCTTACAAAGTGTGAGAATGGAAGAAAATAAATCAATCATTTATCATCTCTAGGGGTAAAAAAAGATGCAAGAAAAAACCAACACAAATCAATCTGTGACAGAGAGAGAGAGAGAGAGAGAGGCGCCTCAATACTGGTCAAGAAACATTTTCTTTATAACTTTTTTGAATCCTAACTTGCTGCGAGGTACGTCTTGAATATTTTTTATCTTAGAAGTCACATTTTCATTCCAAATTTTGGGTGCAGAATGAAACAATGAAAATTTTCTATAAACCAAGGCAGTAAATGGCACATCGAAATGTCTGGTCTGCCTAGCTCTCCTGTCTCTGAGGGCAGTTGACAAAGTAAATTCTTCAGCCAACGGTTCAGGCAAGATACCGATCCAAAATGAGTGGAGGGCGTTAGTTTGAGCTAGCTTAAAAAAGGTCAGGGATCTTTATTATACCATATTTCCAAAAGATTGGACTAGAAGGGGCTAATCGATCGGTATTGTCAATGATTCTTACAATTTTTTCTGAAGTATTCCTAGCCTATGAAGTCTAGAGGGAATACCAACCAACTGAGCCGCCCCGGTAGCTCAGTAATTGGTAGAGCGTTGGGCTCCGACCCGCTGCTCAGAAGCATGCAGTGGCAGTGCATGCCCAGGCTTGGGATCGGTTCCCCTGAGACGCTCCGGCGCTCAGTAGTTTACCCGACGTACAGATCGGCTGGCAACTGACTGGTGAGAGGGTGACCTGAGCGGGGCGACCGTCCCTGTGCTTTGTGGGACGTTAAAGTTTGGCCTATAAATCAACCCTTCATTGTGGGAGTTGCTCGTTCGGGTGGTGGGGTCGGGGTCTCCGTGACAAGTCCCTTGATCACTTTAGTGAGACACCGACTGCAACAGTCGAACTAAGAACAACTTGGACAAAATTTATATAAAAAAGAAAAAAGAAAAAGAATGTGGAGCCCCACGCCTGGATTCCGAAGTTGAGATGAGAGAGAATAAGAGAATTATAAAGGAGCAAAACGTGTTCTGTCTTAAGGATGTTCCTAGTTCGAGCGATAAGTCCAATATTTCTAGAGATTGTGTTTTCTACATTTCTGATTTGTGGTTCCCACTTAAATTTTTCCTCAATTAGAATTTCAAGATATTTAACAGTGCATTGCCGCGCTATGAGCTCATCATTTATAGAGACATTGATGGTAGGTTGATTTGTTGCATTAGAGAAGAGTTGGTACGCACTTTTTTGGCATTAATAGAGAGCTTTAACCAGGGGCGCAGCCAGAGCTTTGGTATGGGGGCACACCAGCTTTGAGGGGCACCCCGGGGAAAAAGAGCACTTTTTAACGCAACCTAAAAACTTACTATATCTTGTTTTAAATCTTTTTTGGCATCTTTGGTTCAATAAAAATGCAAATAAATCATTGACGGAGAAGGAAAACTCGATCAAGTTAAGGCATATTGAAGTCGAAAATACATTTCTTATGCCCACTGGTTTTGTCGTGACGGGTGAGCCCTGGCTGAACGCAGATGAAATTCTTTGTCTTCCACAATGACGGTGGGAGGAGGAGTGGCATAGTGTCTTTGTAAGAACACAATTTTTGCTGTCTTAATAATTTGGGGGATACGTTTTGAACGCGTTTATTAGGTCCCATATTCTAATGCACCAGATCACCTCAGGGGGCCTCAAACCAAAATTAGGGGCTCTCACAAGCTCAGAGCCCAGACCAGCTCAGGGTACCCTCAGAACCCAGATCCGCTCTTGGGCCCCAGATCAGCTCTTGGGACCCCAGATCAGTTCAGAGGCCTCAAGTCAGGGGGCAAGATCAAGTCAGGGGCGCTAAATCAGCTCAGTGATCCCTAACCAGCTCGGGGCCCAATCAGTTCAATCAGTTCAGGGAACTCCAGATGCCCATAGGGCACCAGTTCAGCTTCGGGTACAAACAATCAGATCAGTGGTCCCCGAGCAGCTCGGAAATACCAGATCAAGTCAGGAGGCACTTAATCAGCTCAGGAGCCCCATACCATCTCAGAGGCCCTCATCAGCCTCTGTGAGCCCAGCTCTGCTCAGGGCTTTAGAGCTGCTCATGAAATCACGTAAGGAGGCCCAAGTCAGCTTAAAGGGCACCCGATTAGCTCAGAGGGTACCAGACTAGCTCAGAGGGCATCAGATGGACTCAGGAGGCACCAGATCGACTCAGGGGCATTAGTGCGGCCCCGATGGCACCAAATCGATCCGCTCGGGGGCCCAGATCAGCTCCCAGCCCCCCCAGACTTTGGCAGGGGCCTAAATCAGCTCAGGGAGCAGCATAACAGCTCAGGGGACACAAAATGGGCTCAGGGCCCGCCAAGCCAGCTCAGGGGGCACCAGACCATCTAAGGAGGCGTCAATAATCAGCTGATGGGGCACCTAATCAGCTGAAGAGGCACCATATTGACTTAGGAGACAGTAAATCAACTTGGGGAGGCATGAGATCAGCTTGGGACCCGAATCAGCTCAAGGGGCACTAAATCAGCTATTAGGGCACCAAGCAGGCTCGGAGGCTTTAGACTAACTCAGAGGGCATTATATAGGTTCAGGAGGCACAATTATTTGCTCAGTGGGGCACTCGATTTATTCAGGGGCCAAGACCAGCTGAGAGGCCACGAGATGAGCTCAAGGGGCACCAGATTAGCTTCACCCATATGATTTTTGGCGACGATGAGGCATTAGGTGGACACATACTAGGTGCCTGTACTCTTCCCGGGTGCTTGGAAAGGCAATAGAATGCCCTAGCCGACCAAAAAAGGTATCAAATTGTCCAACAATAGTTTCAATCGCTGCATGCGGTCCAGTTACATCTAGGTTCAACGGCGTAGGGCACTAAATTTCGAGCGGCACGGGCCAAATTGGGTACACCACCTGGAAATCAAAAGGGCACCCCGGCAGTGATGGGGAGCACGTGCCCCCTGTGCCCCCCTGGCTGCATCCCTGGACAGTAGGTCAACTCCGGGAGGCATTAAATACGCTCAAGGGGCCCGGATCAGCTCAAGGGGCACTAAAACAGCTAATAGGGCACCAGGCAAGCTCGGGGCATCATACTAACTCAGAGAGTATTCTATAGGTTCGGAAGGTACTTATTTTCTCAGGGGGCACCAGATTGACTACGAGGGCACCAGATCAGCTCAGAGGGCACATGATCAGCTCCAGGGGGCACCAGATGAGCTCCGCTCGTACGATTATTGGCGACGATGAGGAATTATCTGGAAACGGATTACGTGCCTTCTCTTCCCGGGTGCTTGGAAAGGCGACAGAATGCCCTAGCTGACCAAAAGAGGCACTTAATTGTCAAACAATAGTTGAAATCGCTAAATGCAGTCTAGTTCCATCTAGGTTCAACGGCGTAGGGCACTACATTTCGAGCGGCATGGCCCAAAGGGGGTACACCACCTGGCAATCAAAAGGGCACCCGGCACCGATGGGGTAAAGTGCCCCCTGTGCCCCCTGGCTGCGCCCCGGGACAGTAGATAAACTCCGGGAGGCATAAAATAAGTTCAGGGGGCCCGGATCAGCTCAAGGGACACTAAAAAAGCTAAAAGGACACCAGGCAAGCTCGGAGGCATCAGACTAACTCAGAGAGCATTATATAGATCCAGAAGGCACAATTATTTTTTCAGGGGGGAGCACCAGATTGACTACGCGGGCATCAGATCAGCTCAGTGGACACATAATCAGCTCCAGGGGCCAAGACCAGCGCTCAGGGGGCACTAGATGAGCTCAAGGGGCACCAGATTAGCTCCGCCCGTACTATTATTGGCGACGATGAGGCATTATCTGGAAACGGATTACGTGCCTATACTCTTCCCGGGTGCTTGGCAAGGCGACAGAATGCCCTAACTGATCAAAAAGGCACTTAATTGTTAAACAATAGTTTAAATCGCTAAATGCAGTCTAGTTCCATCTAGGCTCAACGGCGTAGGGCACTAAACTTCGAGCGGCACGGCCCAAAGAGGGTACACCACCTGGCAATCAAAAGGGCACCCCGGCACCGATGGGGGGGTACGTGCCCCCTGTCCCCCCTCGGCTGCGCCCCTGGTTTTGACATTTGAGAGTTGTTTCAGTCGTTTTGACATTTCAAGGACCTCCTCTCTACTGTCAAACTCAAAATGGATTGTGGTGTCGAAGTCTTGCGTCAGAAAAGAGAAAATCAATAGAGGATCCAAGATCTGATCCTTTTCTTCTCTCCTTAAGCTTACCTGTGCTGCTCTTCTCCTAACTGTGCCACCAACCCCGTCACAGGCGTTCTTCACGTGGCTGGTAGTAAAACAGTGCCATTCACATGGTATTTGAAGTCTATCTGGTGATAACAAACATTGATAAAGTGAAAATTATTTTTGTATTGGCTACCACACCCATCTGATACGTAATGTATTTTCTTCAAACCTGGCATGTGGGTGCGTAGCCAAGGTACGAGCTTGTGCTGCATGGTATGAACCATGACGTGAGAGTACTTTAAGAAGTCAGACCAGTGATACGACTGAGCAGCATTTTGCGCAGTACATGTATAATTTTCTGATTAGTCACCGATGACTACGGCTTCCCGGGATTCCCCCTTTGGTGCCCTTTCCTTCCAGTTTGCATTTTATGCTCTTGAGGCTTAGAGATGTAGTGGTGACGGGTTAGGTTACATACCTTCTCACTTAGTGAATCAACAAATCGCTCTTTATTTCCCACACAATCCGGATGCGACGATTCTCTGTCCCTGATTTTGACCATTCTTTGAACGTAATATCTTCAGAAGCAATTTTCACGGAGTCAAGTAAGTATAAATATTCCCTGACCCCTTCCGCTCCAGGCAGGGGTGAAAAAACCCGCCAACTCGCCTACCAGGGATTGCGGCAGAACTTGGCTACTGAAAATATTTAATGCGACAGAAAGCGTCTACTAAATCGGAACTCCAGAAGCCGCGGAGAAAGCAACTTCGGCCTTAAGTAATGCTTGTAGGTAATGTTTGGCACATTATGTGTGATTGAATAATTGCCGGTATTGAAAAGTTAGAAGTGACAGTTTTCAGTGTTAGACATTAGGTTGGCGACAGATTTGAGTTTTTTTCTCCCCTGGCTCCAGGGCTCCATTGACGTGAGGGTGTCCACAGTCACCGGACCTGTTATATGTTTCAAACGTTTCGCGACTTTTTTCGCATAATCACGGCACTTCGTTAAAGTTGTCCGGTATGACGTACATTTGACCTTTATGACTTGATTTGACCCTACAGATATAGATCTAAGTCCATACAGTTGAGCTCGAATAAAAAATTTATTTACAGGTCTCACAAATCCCAAAACGTGCGTTTTCCTAACCCACTTAATTTGCGAGATCTCAGGGGAAGCATTTCGGGACCCCCTTCATTGACTGTTGACGCCAGACCACCCTCCACTGTGCGTGTTAAAAACACAAGTAGATATAAAAAACGGATGTTTTAACATATTTTATTGGACGGAAAAAAGTTTAACCTTCAATTTGGGACATTCTATTTTGAAAAAGGTGTACTAGCAAATTTTGGATATGACCTTAGGTCAAGGTCAAATCATAAACTTTTTCGCAAGTGACATAGGGTCAAACGGACTTCAGATTCGAGTTTTTGGCTCATTTTGGACAGGGAAACGTATCTTTAATGCATAATTCATTAGTTTCTGAGGGTTTTGTGGTCACCTAATAAATGCACTGTAAGCAGATTTAAAAAAGCCTAAGGCAATAACTTCTAAATTTTTACTCCGATCGAGCTAAAATTCTCAGATTCGGCTTTGCGGCCCATGAGAACCCTATATGCCTATTTCAAAGAAAATCTAAGAGGTACTGTGTGGGCCTTGGTCGATTGGTGCTGGAATTGCCCTTCTTTTTATTCGCAAGCGGTAAGTTCTCGGGCAAATAAAACGTGGATCAAGACGTTTCATGGTATGCTCTATTGCATGGCTATCCCAGTTCAAATCCAATTATGAAGGTGTCGCATTCCCTTTAACGGGCATCCTGATGATTGCTCTGATGGCACAGGTCTTTGGTGAAGTATGGTCCGTTGTAGCAAAGCTCAGTTTGCAAGCCATACAAAAAGCCAAGACATGAACAGTGCATTTAGTGATAGGCGGCAGGCTCGTTTCGGGTTAAGTACTCGGTTCTACTGCCGTCGTGGCGTCGGTAGTGGTCTCTGTGGTGGCGCCAGCGGTTGTTGGCAGCTTCTGTTCACCTATGATCGCCTTCCCAGGGCCGCAAGGGATAACTGCAATCCAGGCAGACCCAGTATCCTGCAGACTCGGCAAAAGTCCCACGTCTGCCATTTATAGGTTAACTAGGTGCACCTTGCGATAAGTAGTTACTTGATTACTTGACATTCAAATCTGGTTCGTCCTCCCACCGTTCTCGACTTGGTAAAGTCAATCCCGCCTCGGAAAGATCGTGTATTCCATTCTGATCCGCAGCAAAAATGAAATGTTGTACCCGTTGTAGGTTGCCAATAAACAAATGTAAGCTCAATAAACACGGAGTAATATTTTCTGCATTGTATGCGATGCACCGACGGTGCATCAAGTTAACCAGCCCCTGCTGTGTGCCGGAGAATGTCATGCTTCGCTGGGGCTTTGAACACCCTGTGTATTTCGTCTGCTATCGGATATATTGTGGTTAGCGAAAAGCGTAATGCGGCGTTAGATATACTCATATAATTTAACTGTGACCTCATTGATAATTTTTCCATAGACAAAATTAAGGCACACAAAGTCAAAGGAGGTGAATTCTGAAAATTTGGGAAATTTGAATTTACTCTTGGAAATCAGGCTTGACTCTGGGACCAAAAAACGTTTGGAGTTAAGGAATCACATACTATGAAAAGGCAGGAAAGCCAGGAGATTGCAGTTATTCAACGCTGAAAGGGATACCCCTTCAGGTGCCCACAATCCCTTGATTATAATACAATATCGAAATCTGCTATCTATCTAATCTACTCATCCTGCCAGTTGGGGGTAATAATTTCATCTTTTGTAAGAGTGTAAAGGTTCTTTATAATCGGGGAAACTTCCTTATATCGGGGTAGAAATCGGCCTCCGTTGGGGAAAAGGTGCCGCACGGTCCGTAAAGTTCTTTTCTTTTCCCGACTGGTGCCGTACGGTCCGTAAAGCTCTGTCTTATGTTCCCGACTGGTGTAGCACGGTCCGTAAAGCTCTGTCTTATGTTCCCGACTGGCGCCGTACGGTCCGTAAAGCTCTGTCGTATGTTCCCGACTGGTGTAGCACGATTCGTAAAGCTCTGTCTTATGTTCCCGACTGGCGCCGTACGGTCCGTAAAGCTCTGTCGTATGTTCCTGACTGGTGTAGCACGGTCCGTAAAGCTCTGTCTTATGTTCCCGACTGGTGTAGCACGGTCCGTAAAGCTCTGTCTTATGTTCCCGACTGGCGCCGTACGGTCCGTAAAGCTCTGTCGTATGTTCCCGACTGGTGTAGCACGGTCCGTAAAGCTCTGTCTTATGTTCCCGACTGGCGCCGTACGGTCCGTAAAGCTCTGTCGTATGTTCCTGACTGGTGTAGCACGGTCCGTAAAGCTCTGTCTTATGTTTCCGACTGGCGCCGTACGGTCCGTAAAGCTCTGTCTTAAAACAACAACAGCAACAACAACAACACAACTTTATTAACAGTAGCGACATCAGCATGACATTCATCACGGAGAGGCACAAAAGCACAAGGCTTAAATCCCGGTACCAATCCGTGCCACAGTGGTAAAGATTCTAGAATCAGAAAACAATGTGAGAAAACAAAATGATAGTGGACCCAGGACGCCGCGAAAGGTCGCATCCCGACCTGCCGGACACCCGCCACAGCGCCGCCTGCCAGCCGCCGCGCCGCTCGCTTCACCGCGTACATGCGCTACCAAGTCTCGCTGTGCGCCGTCGCAATGAGGATTTTTTGAAATGCGAAAGCAACTCTTTGAGTGCAATTTTTTCAAATATGTGCCATAAACAAACATTTCCATCTTTCAATTTTGGTTAAGATTGAGGAATCCAGCTCCCAGTATTGCTGTTAGAGAAGAAAACAGTTTTTGTCTACGTTCTCGATGTAATAAACAAATAAGAACATAATGAGTGGATGTTTCCCTGCTATCTCCGCAGTTACATATCGGGGAAATTGTCTTCCCAACCTTAAATTGGTGGTCTTTCAGACGCGCTAAACCAACTCGTAATTGTGTGTGAAGAATGTTACCGAGTTTCGAACTCGAGTTGTATATAGGAGGAGCCTCTAGTCCATACAGAAAATTTACCTGTTTTTTGAAGATGGCCCTAGATTGTGTCTGTCTTATATTAATAGGCAATTTGTTCCAAGCCCTAGTTGTAGCCGGCACGAAGGAATATTTGTAACGTGCAATTCGGTATGCGGGGAGGGTATAGGACGCTACATTTCTGAGTCGGAGTCCTGTGAACGCCCTGGAGGTAGGTAACAATTCTCTCATGTAAGATGGAATTTCGTTCCCCGCATTTACTAGCTTATGATATGTTTGTAATTTGTGAACCAGCCTCCTATTTTTTAATGTTGGCCAGCCTAATTCTGACAATAATATGTCCGTCGACGTTCTGAAACTGGCTCCCGTCACTAGTCGCGCTGCTCTATTCTGCATTCTTTCCAGCCTCATGCTGTCAGTTACTGTAATAGTTCGTTGTAAATCGAATCGCAATAATCATACAACGGAAGTATGTAAGTTTTGTACAATTGACCAATAAACTCTCTAGGGAGGTAAGGAGTGACAGCGTAAAGGGGACTCATTGCTCTATTTAATTTTCGAATTACTTGGTTGATATGTACTTGAAACCTCAAGTCTGTCAAAAAAGTGAGTCCTAGATGTTTATGGTTGTCGTGGAGAGGTATGGGTCTGCCATCAAACGTCAATGAGGGAACGGAAGGCACTTTTTTAAGGAAGAAGGTTTGTTGTATTGTCTTGGACATATTGAATTGTATGACCCATTTTTTCCGTAGTCAGAAATAGCATCCAAGTCGCTTTGCAATGAGCGGGTAACTTGTTCGATATTTGAGACAGAGTGCGTAGCATTAATAGACGTATCGTCGGCAAACATCAAAATATCATTAGTAACGTGGTTTTGGAGACCATTTAGGTACATTAGGGCAAGAAGGGTTTGTGATATCATTTTCGAAGAGCTTTCGATTTCCGTTTTGCGCTTTTTTCTAGCTCTCTTAGTTTTTGAGATCGTGGGGGGTCTTTTTTAGCCCCCCACCAGGGCGAAGGTGGCTCGTACCCGCCACCGGGGCAAGGGTTAAACCCGATCCAATTTTTAGCTCGAGAACCTCCACCAGTACATACCTATCGCTTTTCAAAATTGGAGCACGATTTCATAGAAAATGTATAATGTATAGCTTTCTAAATAAAACACGGACGCCAGGCGAGGGTCTCTAATCAGACAAAACCAGAAGCATGAAATAATTCCTCTGATTCTTGCGATAAAGGCGTCTCAACATTTCTGTTCAATCAGAGGTCCAATTTTTATATGCTAATAGCAGTATCTGCTTTTAATAGGCAAAATGAAAAAAGCGGCGGCAGACGGCGCATTTAGGATAAAAGAAACAATATAACATGTAGGTCACGGTTTCTATAGATACGGTTCGGACATGACAGCCAGCTGACTGCCTGATTTGGCAGCACGTTGAGGATATGGTAGTATTTTGAAGGGTTTTGTTCAAGATAACTTTGAGTTTGCTAGCACAAGGTAGAATGCAGCGTTTTGATTTGTTGATTGAAACGTTTGAAACAGAATTCTGAAGGAATTAGCATGAGGTGCATCGTGAATTTTCCATGTTATAAAAGCGCTTTAGAGACTAAAAACTGCATCCAGAAGATAGCCTGATCAATTTTACATACCAAAAATAAAAAATATACCCTTAAGCACCACTTACATTTTTCCACTGGCCCGTGCCACAAAACCCCTGCAAACAGTCCCATTGGAATTACATGTTAAATTTTGCTGCCAAAAAACTGTTAGAACCAGAAATGGAACCTTCAAAACCCTCAGAATTCTAGAGAAGTATCTCATGTCCACCGCCTGATGTAGGTATACAAATATTTTCATGGCTTTATGAATTATCACGTGATGTTTACGCTTTTTGCCTTGAGGCTAGTTAAGCTTGAACCTATACTCGGTTGAATTTGTTCTTCAAAGACAGCAATGGAGCACACACTATTCTCAGACAACGACCACTGACGACAACAATCAGCGACGACGACACGTGTTGTTGGAGTGGTTGAAGTAAAGAAGTAATGTTAAATATTGAAGATGAGAAGTTTTTGAGCGATTTGAAATGTATTTTGTGGTGCGTTCCATCGCTTCAAATGTTTAAGACAAGGACAGTGATAGGAACCTGTTAAATTTTTCGAGTATATGTATTATTTGTGCCTAGGGATTTCTTCAGACCGGATGGGCCTTTAAGATAAGCAATTGAACCATATAATTATTGACATATTGAAACAAATTAAAACTTTGATTTAAACCAATTGAGGGAAAAGGTATTTCCAGGAGCTTAAAGGAGGTTTGCAAAAGGTAGGCAAACTCAAATACTTTTACTTGACATCATGTTTACCTGTTGAGCCAACTTTTTTCGTCAACTCATTTGACTCGCTGTCTTCACAACTCAACTCAGCTCAACTCATTGACGTGTTGTAAACCGACTCAACTCAAGTCAACTCACTTGTCAAATTATTTTTCGGCTCAACTCAACTCAACTCAGAGTCGAATGAGTCGGAATTTGAGTCGAACTCCGACTCTGACTCGCGAGTCGCACAACTCTGCACCTCGTAGCATATAAAATAGGAAATTAAATGATTAAATATTCAAATTTTTGCATAGAAAGGCCCAGAATCGAAGATGAAATGCCTATTTATTGCATTTGGTATAAACTTCATTATCGTGAATTTTCACAAATTCGTAAGCGGGCAGTGCCATTAGCAGCAGTTTGGCACACTGCCCAAAGGTGAAGGAAATCCTTTATGCCCGTGTGACGTCACTCGGGCGTGGAGGAATCCCTCTTGAACGTACCTTTAAGTAAAGGTATCCTGGGTCTGTAAAGCTCTGTCCTCTGTTCCCGACTGGTGCCGCAAGGTCAGAAAAGCTCTGTCTTATGTTCCCGACTGGTGCCGCACGGTCAGCAAACATCTGTCCTGTTCCCGACTGGTGCCGCACGGTACGTAATTCTCTTTTCAGTTCCCGACTGGTGCCGCACGGTCCGTAAAGCTCTGTCTATGTTCCCGACTGGTGCCGCACGGTCAGTAAAGCTCTGTCTTATGTTCCCGACTGGTGTCGCTCAGCCAAGCAGCTGAGCTACGGTTGATGAAGTAGTGTTAGTTACCTTAACACGCGCCCCGCTGGGGTCCCTTGCATGACGCGCCCCGCTGGGGGCGTTTTTCGCCCCCTCCGTATCTCGTTTCCCACGAAAGCTAAAGGAAAATTATGGGCGGCGTTCGAAAGCTCTTGATAAGACAAAGAGATGTTATAAGAAGATTTTATGTCAGGTCAATATTGAGGTCAGCATAGGTCAAAGAAGGCTCCATAGGCTTACAACAGAGCAGTGTACGTTTCCCTCTCCAGATCGGCCCTCAGTGGAGCTAGAGCAAATCTTTATGCATCATTGGATTCCTCTCATCGCGGCAAATCGAATGATGTATAATATGACCTTGCTAGGTCAAATATTCAAAATTACCTGACCTCGACCTAGGTCAGGGTCGCAGAGTGACCTGGTATGGTAATGTTGCATATCAATTGAATCCCCGTGACAATATAAGCACAATGCAAGCAAAATGGGAGCTTTCTCTCAAGGGGATGAGATGGCTTAGTGGATAGCACCCTTCTCTTCTAAGCCACCGGTCTCGGGTTCAAGTCCCGGCGGAGCCTCTGAATAAGTCGATCTGATCCCCAAAATCCCTTCCAACAGGGTGAGAGTTGGCGACGCCGTGTGACCCTGGCAGTTGGTGCGTCGTTAAACCCCAACAATCATTATTAAGCTTTATCTCAATTCAGTGAGAAGTTATTGGCAAAACAATCACTCTCTCCTCCCGTGACCTGATATGACCTTTGAGAGGTCAGATGCTCAAAAACTCAACTTTATGGTCAAGATCGTGGTAAGGATAGACGGTTTGAAGATTTCAGCTTTATCTATCCAGTATTTACTGAAAAAGAGCCCATTCTATTTTTTACCATAGACTTATAATGGGGTGACCAAAAATTGACCCCACCTTAGGTCAACAATATCGAAATTCCGAGATAGCAGATTTGTAGACCCTCATGACCTTATCATATTGTGGAAGTTTCAAACTGATCGGTTTGCTAATGTTCCCTGGGCGCTGCTTCAAACTCGTAATTTTAGGTTTTGAGGTCGGGTCACTTGACCCTGAATAACTCCTTGACCTGACATGACCTTAACAAAAAATTTGGTCAGATGTGTAAAATTGATCAGGGATAAGGTACTGTAAGTTTCGTTGTTCTGAATCTCTTTGTTTTTGAGCTATCCGGGGAAAAGCAGGAGGGGGCGAATTTCGCCGCCCCCAGCTGGGCGCGTGTTAAATCTCATGGAGGTCGTAAAAGTGGTCTAGCCTGCAGGCTCCTCGGCTGTTTGTGGCGGAAAGAAAGCTTTCCGGTTGCATCGTGGGCGCATAAAACAGCTAATTGAAAAGTGACCACCACGGCCCGTAGAACCACACGGTTATGAGCATCATAATGCTTTTAACGACTTGTGTCTTCGGAGAAAGTGATAACTCATGAATGCGGGCTTGCAAGCTGGAAATAAAACAAAGGTGTTCCGCCTAATTCGTGGGAAAGGAATAGTTCCAACTGAACGCTCAGACCATTGCATGCTGACCTTAAGTTTGAATAGGAGCTTGCAGCACATGGGCAGCACACACGGCAAGAATATTGAAATATTTCAGGACTACTTATTTTGGCAACAAGAAAAAACAAGTTTTGAGAAAAATATCAGCACTGGAGACTAAAAAAAACGCAAGAGCTAAACAACAGTGAAGCATGGAAATTAAGAATGTCACAGACAAGATGGAGCACAAACAACGAAATGTATCAGTTCCAAAACAAAATCAATACGAAGCCGAAGAATCAAACATTTTCACCCTCATATTATTTTAGTTTAAATGTTCGAAGTGCGTGTGCAATTGTGTCTGTGTGTGTTTTTTAACCGCTACCTAATCCTTATCCTTATCCTTACTCTACTTGGAGGCTGTGAGCGCATGCGCCTGTAGATGTAGCGACCCCTCCAGGTAAACTCCCATCCTCTTTATCCTCACCTTTCCTCATCCTTCCCATCTCCTTCCATAGCTTATAATCACTTCATACTCATCACGACGACACTTTAAAAGCCACCTCAATTGTGTGGAAGTGTTAGTAATAGGGGAAAGTGGGGGGGGGTCACGGACACCGTGGGTAAGACGGACACCCCCTGTTTGGGACGAACTGACAGCGCCGCGACCGGGAAAAGCGTGTAATGCGCTTCCTTTTAGCGCGCATCGGTCGCAGAGCAACGTTGGGTCCTGTAAGCTCTCTAGGTTTTATACAATTTTCATAAAAGTAAAAAATGCAACTCATGTGTTATTTTCACAATCAAATTCTTTAGATCATTGCATGGATGTTTCTATAGATACATTATTGGTATTACGTAATATGGCTCTTCAAGATGTTACATTTTGTTCACCGCAGCCGCTGACTGTGGAATCGCAATGGCGTCCAATTCATGTCCAACTTTGTTTAGGAAAAGCAAAATGGGGTAACACGGACACCACGTGTGGGGCAAGGTGGACATGGTGTCCATGTTATCCCACACAAGGGTATATTTAATTGTATATGATATAAGCTTAAATAAACAAGTTTTGGCGTCTTTGGGGTCCAAGGCTTTGGGGTACAGCGATACACCTGAGCGGAGGTGGTTTTGGCTGATGGTTGGAGGGGTTGGGGACACAGGGCCCGAAATACTGGAGAACATATCATTAAATTTGGGGGTCATCCAGGGGCAGGTGTACCCCTCGATCCTCAGTGCCCCCTGAAATGGTCACGGTGCCCCCCTGAGAGATTGATGTGCCCCCTAAAGTGTCGCTTCCAAGCCCTCCCCTCAGGAGCGGGGAGGGGCGCTCTTAGCCCTGCGAGAGAATTTTCCGCCCACTTGATAGGTCTTTCGTTCCAAAAGTGGCACCCCCTGGCAGGCGCGAACCCATGATTTTTATTTAGGAGGAGGTTCACGAGAGGGGGCAGCAGGCCGGTGGAGGGGGTGGGATTTTTCCTAGGGGGGGCACACTTGTTCACCCAAAGGGCGGCCAATTTTCTCATCCTTGGGGGGTAAGAGCAAATTTTTTTAGGGGGCGGCGTGTTGGGTGCATGGGCAGCAAAGTCAGTGTAGGGGGGCGGCATGTTGGGTGCAGGGTCGGAAGTTAGTGTAGCACTGCCTCTGAAAGTCAGGTGAAGGCTCATCCTTCCCCTCGATGGGCGCCTTCGGCGCCCCACATGGATGGAGCCGGCACTTCGGAGCTAAAGCGTTTGGGGGGTCCGGGCCCGCTGCCCCCCTGGGTGCGCGCCCACCCCTGATCAGAATGGCGCCCCCGGCAAGGTGCCGCTCCCTCTGATCGACGATCCTGGATCAACTTATGCACAGTTCCACGACAGCCTTTGATACTTTTATCCTCCACCATAACAAAATCAGAAAAGGCATGACCCCCTTTGGCCCTTTGACGGAAAAGGTAAAAAAAATGTATCCTTCCCCGCGGTGGACGACAGTCGCCTAGTGGGTAGATGCAGATGTAAATCTTTAAGGCCTGGTTCGATCACTTTGTTCATCTTGTCCATCTTTCCCTATTGGGTGACCATGTTACCCCACTAGGTGGAGCGAAATGGACTTTTGCTACTTTATTCTAAACTTTACGCAAATTTTAATAGGATAATTACAGACATAGCTAGGGGGGATGATAAATATCAATGTTATCGTTGCTCAGTTGCCACTTAACACATGATTCTATATTAAAAATGATAATTATTGGTGGTTTTGTTAAGAGTCTAGCTTTCAAAAAAACTTCGACCATCGGCAATTGAAAGTTTGCCTATCTGCCAGTCATTTCCCGTACCGCCCGGATGTCCAATCGGTCCTGTCCCTCTCAGTTTTTCGTGAATATTTGTGAGCGTAATTACACCAAAGAAACAAAACTTTGTAAAATGTCTAGTTGAAGAATGTTTAAAGTTAAAAAATCGTGTCAAGTCAGGTTACTGACTTATGACGTAATTATTTAACACTCGCACTGGAGCGCGCTCTGACGCGCTAGTGCGTCTGGCACTAACGTTAGTCTGGCACTAACGCGTTAGTCTGGCACTAACGCGCTCTGGAGGGGGCCTGGTAAGCTCCCTTTTAAGATCTCGGAAACTAAGAGGCGTAGAGGAACGCCAGTTGGAGGGTGGTTGGAGGCTGTGGTGGTCTAAATAATGACAAATTTTCATTTACCTAGCTCAATATCTTCCAGGTCAAACGAGGCAATAAATGTCAAATTTTGGCCATGCTGGGTACTTACTGGAAAATGATGTGATTATGCGGGAAAAAGACGGGAATAAGCTAAAGGCGGACCGGGGTCATAGATGGAAGATCGCAAATAATCTTTCTTGCCATTTTTAGGTCAAGGCCATTCAAGGTCATTGACCTATAAGGTCACAATATGGTATGCTACCTATAATGTATGCTATTTCTAACACTATAGCAACTGTTTGATGGGATATGAGGATTGACCTTTACCAATAGCCTTTGACCCTGGCCTTTGACCTCGACCTTTACATATGGTACCTTAACTATGACGTCATAGCATAATATACGTCAGACCAGGTAACGCTATATGACCGAAAGCACTAGGGTCAATGACATTGGAAGTCTTGATATGACCTTGACCTATGACCTTTGAAATTGGCTTTGAGCTTAATTTGAGGTGAACTTAACATATCATCCCGGTTATATGTCATTATGACGTCACCACTCGGGATCCAATGCAAGTGAACTGTCCGACCGCGCGATTGCGGCGATCTCAAAATGCAGGTTTGACTTTGAAAGCATATAAGAAAAACAAAATTCAACCGGTTTAAAAAAATGTCTTCGCTAATCGACACACCGTTAAATGCTCTAAAATGTGACCAAGTATCGCCTTTCGGCTACGAGTGGTTCTCCGGCCACCTTGGAAAATAGGTGAGGGGGGCCTGAGGTAACCTCCAGTCCGCGTGTTAACCCTTTAAGCCAATTTTGTTATCCTAAATAGTGGAAGAGTAAGCCAGAGTGCAACTCGACTGCTAAAAGAGCTAGATTTCAATTTTGCCGATCATTCGAAAACTCATGGAATAAATAATCAGAATGCTGACAATAATTTCGAGGTCAAGTAAGCAATGTGGTAACCAGATGTCAGCAACGTTCACCATTATGAAATACATTTTAACTTTATTTTCGAAGACAAAGATACAGCAATCCTTTTTCTTCATGACACGGGACTTCAAATGGTATGCAACATGACCTTGACATGTCGTTATTTGACCCTGACCTGAGGTCTTTGATCTAAGGTCATGGTCAAATATAAGGGTATATCGTAACCTAGGAATGCCCTGTTGCATGTCATTCGACTCATTCAACTGAAACAATCACATTAATGCCGCCGGATATCTTCTAAATCTTCGCACCGGGCCGTCGGGGCGAGTATGAGCCTTGTCCGTTTCCTTGCTGAGGCCAGATGAAGCTTCCCGTTTACGCTTAGACACATTGTAACAGTGGTAATAAACGTGAAATCAAACGGAAATAACTACTTCTGAAAGCCCCTGCAGACAAAAATCAGCTAGTGCCCAAGCACCTTAAATCAAATCAAGTTAATGCAGTAAAATTCTTATGTAGAACATTCCAACTCCACCAGGGCTCTCCTGGTACCCGTCACCATCTGGGGAGAGGAACAAGGCCGAGATTTCAGGTAGCAGGGTGGTCTTGATGTAAGGTCAAAGGCATGAATTACTCTAACAAAGCAATAGCATGCATAACCCTGATTAGTATAGGCCAAATGGTCTGCATGACACCAAAATTATCGATATACTGCATTTAATTGAAATGTTTAATCCTCTCAGATAATTTTTTACCCTTGGTGACCTCTGCTGACATAGCTGTGAACCTAACCGGACATCTGTTTGTGACATTCAAATTTTTAAATTCAACAGCTTTTGAATGTTATCCAGAAATTTCGTCTTGCATTTTTAAGAGCGAGCTAGATTTCTACTTCAAAAAGTCCCTATGCATGGACATAGGAATGACGTCATAACCCAGTGACCTGACCTGACCTAGCTAGATATTTTTTATCAAAAATGTTGCAAAATTTGTCAAGTAACAGATACGCAGTCTGACATTACCTTAATACAAACACTTTTGGAATTATTTGCAAAAGAATCTGAGAGTAGCAGGTCCAATGGAACACTCAGCAGGTGCCCAAAACAAGCATCAGAGACGAAATTTTCACTTGCCCAAGGTCGAAGTTTTTTTGCAAGGTATAACAATATCTTCTGCACTCAAAGTCTCCATTTTAACCCTAGAATCACCTCCTGAGTGGCAACAGGTCTATTCCAAAAATTATTTTTTCACCATCATTATTATCCCCCTAACATAGCTGCTTGCACAGTGGTAGATAAATGTCTGAAGTAAAATGCAAAAATACAGCAGCAATGGGAACGAAACAAGCTCATTAAGTCATCGAAAACTCACACCATCGTTACGGTGTCCGTGACCCCCCCACTTTCCCCCTACATGATACATACATAGTAGGCACAGGATTAAATTGGATCAGAGAGTGGGGATCGGGGGGAAAGGCAATGCCCCAACGGAAAGTCGGGGAAATTGTTTTGCCAGGATGTCTTTTCCCGATTTTAGTTGTAGATTTTGGTGCTTACTTCACTAAACAGAATTGAGAGTTGTATAAATATTGGGCTTGGTAGGAAAAATGTATCTTGAGCCCATATTTTACCGTTTTTTTTTGTTTTGTTGTTCCAAACCTACCGAAAAGGCATATTGTAGGTTTTCTGGCGTTTTTTTTTTGTTTTCGTTTGGTTTGCCCAGACGCACTGGATCAGAGTACCACTGGCAGACACGGATTCAAAGGGGGCAAACAGGAGTCGCTGTCACCCCTGTTTGTATATTAAACTATCCGTATCGTATATTACAAATATTCAAAGAAATATTTGGGTCACATAAATTATTAATAATTATAGCATGTTTTGTTTGGGAACGAAACTTTGAAGTACCCGCTCTTCACCTGCCATTGACATCCGCAGTTCTGGCTCAATAAAACGCTTCCACGTCAGCCTATAGTCTGCCCCCCCTGTCAGCAATTGTCAGGCTAGAGAGTCATGCTGGGTGTGAAAAAGACAGAACCATGCGTCTGCAAAATGCTGGTCGCATTGATTAGGCCCTGTAAGGTGAAATGACTGCAGTGCAAATTATTTTAAGCATTGCGGGTAGAAAATTTCACGTTTGCTATGCAAAATCAAGCATCATGCTTGATGTTACGATGAACTGTTCCTTTTCCAGAATCAAACAAAAATTGGACAGTTGTTTGGAACACCCGGTACCTGGCAAGATCCGGTCACCGCCCTAGGCTGCAAACTTGAGTCACGCTTCAAGATACAGCTGTCCATTTCCCCTTAAAAAATACAAAGCCCCCATTCCACAACCAGAAAATTGTTCGCGGAAGTACCGAAACAAAACTGTAACAACTCTACAAAGTCATCAAGGCTCCGCCACATTCACATTTTTCTCGGCAGGTGTGCTGGTTTAGATAACCTCGATAAGAGGGCGTTCTACCCTGCCATCATTGGTGCTCTAACCAACTCCGTGCCGCAAAATACCGCACTCTATCTGCAATGGCATACTCGTAATAAGGCCCCCGCAACAGAGCGTATCTCTGGGAAATATCTACGCCGCCTGAAACACATACGTGGAGCTAGAGTACACACCTACTAATAAGGCAGTCGTGACAGAACGTGCCCATCATGGTCGTAAGGTGCCTTATACTCTACATTTCTCCCACCGGCAAGCCAAAGACGTTTGCTGAAAGTACTTCAATTTTCACAGTTTTCCTTAACACGCGCATTGACGGGGGGCGGGTACCCGCCCCCCTCGGGTTTTTCGGAGATAGCAGAAAAACGGCGGCGTGTAGCGCCGCCGTACTTGGTATACCTTTTCCCTCATCATTTTTACAACTTCTGTGAAAATTTTAAGGTTAGGTCATCTCAGGTCAGGTCACCATTACAGGTCAAGTGACCCGACCTCAAAAAAAGTTTAAGATAGCATAAGTCGGAGCAGGGAGAACTTATCCAATTGAAACTTATATCACATAATGGGCTCACAGAGTTCTCTAAAATATGTTCTGGTATTTTTGATATTGATGACCTAAGGTTAGGTACGAAGCATGACCTCTCCATTGGTAATACATGGGAAATATGGTTTTTACTGAATAACTCAGTAACAGATGGTGATAGAGCGTTTAGTTTAGCTTCATTAGACTCGCCTTGGCTTTGCGGTTCTAATGATATGCATTTTATATAATTTGACCCTGACCTGACCTCAGGTCAGGTCAAATCCTTGATTTGACCTAGCAAGTAAAATTATATATCATTTGATTCGGCTTGCTAAGAGGATTCATATAGTTCAAGTCGTTTTGCTCTATCTTTACTTGTTCAGATTTAATGGCCGAAAAACTGAATTTACATGTTATCCCTATGACGGGCATGTTTTGACCTCTCGTGACCTTAAATGTGACCTGACAAAAAATTGGTTCAAATGTTTTCGATGGAGAAGTGGATGGGCAGCCCAACGCCGTTTACCGTTTTTCACTACCTACCGTGGTTCTCGAGATCTTAGGGGGGCGGGTACCCGCCCCCCGTCAAT
The DNA here is from genome assembly GCA_034440635.1 of Lepas anatifera. Lineage (NCBI taxonomy): Eukaryota > Metazoa > Arthropoda > Thecostraca > Lepadidae > Lepas > Lepas anatifera. The sequence continues at coordinate 874,323 of JAOTON010000074.1, forward strand.
GCGAAGGTGGCTCAGACCCCCGTCAATGCGCGTGTTAATACGCGCATTGACGGGGTGCAGGTACCCGCCCCTCCCTCGGGTGTTTCGGAGATAGCATAAAAACGGCGGCGCGTAGCGCCACCCGTGCTTGGCATACCTTTTCTCTCATTATTTTTACAACTCCTGTCAAAATCTTAACGTTAGGTCATCTCAGGTCAGGTCACTGGTACAGGCCAAGTGACCTGACCCCAAAAAAGTTTAAGATAGCATAAGTCGGAACAGGGCAGGGCATTTTTTAAGGAAAATTCAGTGGGGGGGGCATTTCTTGTGCTGGCCATTACATATAGTGTCTTCAAAAGGTCAAGACCCCATTTTGAGGGGGTTTACTAAAACTTAGACACGTTAGTGTTAAAAAAGTGTTTCTCAATTTTGTAGTTATTCCAAGTCTAGATATTATAGATGCTGCCCAGGGCTGCCAGGTTTTTTTCAGCGGACAAGGTCAAACCCAGTTAGAAAAAGGGTCAAAGAGGGGCAAAGTTTTATTTCCACTAGAATAGGCAAACAAACATCACAAAAGCCAGATTTAAGGCTAAAACGACCTCTAGCGGTAGTCATAAAACCACAGAAACAGCAACTTGTATCACTGTTTAAAACTAATTGTTGACAGTTTGATATCGACTTAACGTAATATTTTTAGCACACTACCCATCTAATAGGAAGCCAGGGGTGCCCTTCCAACCATGTGTTGCCATCGAATGATTTTATCCCCATAACCACAACATTTTTTGGGTCATCAATCACCCCTCTCCCCACTTTTTGATAATAATTGTTGGGGCTTATCGACGCACCAACTGCCAGAGTCATATGGCGTCGCCAAATCTTTCCCTGTTGGAAGGTTTTTTTCGGGAGCTAGCTTGCTTCTTATTCAGGGAAGCCGCCGGGCCTTGAATCCGGATTGGCTGTGTGGAAGCCAGCTACGCTGACCACTCCATTACCGCCCCCCCTCCCACTTTTTGACCGACAATTCCCTGATCTCAGTCGAAATGGAAGTAAACTGAAAATTTGTATAACCAGCAGCTGCGGAAGGCAACGAGGAACTCAAATTCGAAAAGTTTGTGGTACTAACGTGGAAAGTTTGCTGCCAGCATCAGGTTTAAGGTTGGCTGGCCCCCTCACTTCTTTGCCGGTGGCGACGCTTATGTATGCTACCCCCACAATAATAAAGAAAAAGGCTAAGCACTTCATACCGCCACACCAGCAACCAGTCTTACGCACTTTGACTACACTGTGTCCCGTCTAATCCACGAACGAGCTCTTAGCGCTGACAACTGACTGCGTGTGAAATGAGAGCATCATGCAATGTCACAGTACTGTCTGCGATGTGGGCTTCCGGTCGGATAGAACAGGATGTTTGATTGCTTGTAGGCCAGCGTTCTTCTCCAGCGTTGTGATGAGTTGATGCTGAGGCTGCTTTGCCGGGATTTCCGGTAACTACGCACTTTGTTTCGTCTTCGCACGATGGAGTAGACAGCCACGGGTGGAAATTTTTTAAACACAATATTTGTGTATTGCCTATTTGGGACCAGAAATAGAACAAAGTTATAATTATCGGGTGGTGTTCTGTCCTATTTTCGTTAGGTGAGTCTGCATTCGGTCAATTTTAAGTCATCTGTCTATTTCACTGGGGGACCAATCTCCGGGCACTGGGCCATTTGGCCATTTGCCCCTCCCTAGTCGGCCGACTGGGGGGCAAATGGCCCCCCAGTTAACATGTTAAAAAATGGCCTGGAACAGGGGGAACTTATCCGATGAAACTCATATCAAACTATGGGCCTCTAATTCATGATTTCTCTAAAATATGTTTCGGTATTTCTGATATTGATGACCTAAGGCCAGGTACGAGCCATGACCTCTCCATTGGGAATACATGGGAAAATAGTTTTGACTGAATAACTCAGTAACGGATGGTGATAGAGCGTTTATTTTAGCTGCATTAGATTTGCCTTGTCTTTGCAGTTCTAATGATATGCATCTTATATACTTTGACCTTTACCTGACCTCAGGTCAGGTCAAATCCTTAATTTGACCTAACAAGGTCAAATTATATATCATTCGATTTGGCTTGCTGTGAGGATTCATACAGTTTAAGTTGTTTTGCTCTATTCTTACTTGTTCAGATGTAATGGCCGAAAACCTTCATTTACATGTTATCCCTATGACGGCATGTTTTGACCTCTGGTGACCTTAAATGTGACCTGACAAAAAATGGTCCAAATATTTTCGATGGATTTGTAGATGCGCTACCCAACGCCGTTTACCGTTTTTCGCTACCTACCGTGGTTGTTCACCCCCCCCGTGAAAGCGAAGGTGGCTCAGACCCCCGTCAATGCGCGTGTTAAAATGTTTGTGATTTTTCCTGGGGCACAATTCTTGGTCTCAGTGAGCACTTCTATGCATCCACCCTAGTCTCAAAGTTGTATTGAACGTTTCTTCGTTAGCAACTCTGTCATCTTTCTTATTCTGATCCCTCGAGAGCTGTCTAATCTCGGGACGATCCCTAGCACAATGCAGAAGGATCACTAACTGTAGCTATGAACTCCACGGTCATCACCCGCCAGCACGGCAACAGGAGCAAATCGTGAGCCGTATATTTTTTATTAACAAGGTTGCAGTCGGAAACGTAATCACACTCCGTTTAACCACCGGAAACTAAACCAGTACAGCTCCGCTATAGCGGAGTATACTGTATACTGTTCCGCTAACTGTATACAGTCAGTATACAGTACAACAGTACAGTAACTGTATACAGTGTATACCGCTATACTGTATACAGTCGGCGCTGACCTTTGGCGGGGTGTGGACGTGTCCGGGTCGCTCCCGGTCATGTTGTGCGATAGTGGTGTGAGGAGTGGGGTGCCGGGCGGCATGTGCGCTGAGCGCTGGTGTTGCGCGGTGATGAATTGAGTTGAACGGAATGACGTGAAATTGTTTAAGCTAAGTGGCATTTTGCTGTAAAATTGGACAGTGTACTTACGAGCTGGTCCGACATGTCAGACACAGAGTGTAGTGATTATGACCGGGACTCGGTTTTCACCGACCCGGCATCCGGCACGGGAACTGACACGACAAAACGTCACTCCAGAACGAAACGCCAACTTTCAGTAAGTGAGATGGCACGCAACTTGGAAACGAAGCGCCACAAAAATATCAAGAGACCTGGTGATGACAAATCGCCGCGTCAGCGTAACGAGGCAGACTCGGGCAGAGCTGGTGTCACATTGGAGGGTATCAAAGACCTAATAGAAAAGGGGAATAATCACGTAATTCAGGTACTGGAAAGAAAGTTTGAAAGCATGGAGAGGAGGCTAGAAGCTCTGGAAAGTGAAGTTTTCGATAAGGATAGAGCAATAACTAATTTGACCAAGGAATGCCAACAGCGAAAGGAGGAGAATGAAGAGCTGCGTCAAAGGCTGGATGGGATAGATCGAAATCGGCGGCTGTCATCCCTAATTCTGACCTGTAGGGCCTTTGGAACACGTACTCAGGGGGAAGATGTGGTACCGAGGGTTGTTGAGGTGCTCAACTCTCGCCTCCCGGGACTCATGCTCAAATCAGAAGAAATCCAAGTGGCCCATCGTTTAGAGACAGACTCAAAAGTCATCGTCAAGTTTCTGAGGAGGAGTGTGCGGGATGCTGTTTACAAGCGCCGCTTTGAGTTGTTCCCGAAGCGAGACGTGGCCGAGCGGTTCACTGCCGGCCGTGGTGGTGTGGCAGCTCGACCACAGATGGCGCCGCTGTATATCAACGAATCGCTGGTGCCAGATATGCAGCGGATATAGCCGTTTTCACAACGTGAATTAAACCTTGGGTGTCTTTTTGAAACGTTTTTTGGTAGCACTGTAATATTGCTGCCATTTGTCGGAATTTCACAAGAGTCTTGGGAATTTATTGAGTAAATTATCTGGCACATCTGGCAATGCTTCATAGTCGCCGGGCGCTCTGTGTTGAGTGTTGCGGAATTAAAAAGAATGAAATTCAACTTTAATAAGTCGTATAATGAGTGAAATTTGCATCAGTTATGCTCCTGCTACCCAGTTGCTTCAATTTATTTGTCGTTTTTCTCTCAGTTTCTATATTAGCTGTGTAATAAGCTCAAAACAAAAGGAGGAGGGACTAGGGTAACGTCTGCTTGTGTAATACTCTGGCAAGGTTCCAATTACATTGAGAAAAAGTGTATTACCTAGGTAACCAACTCGCATACGAGCAGGGGTGTCCTAAACAAAGGGTGACAGGCAGAGGAATCCCTAAATGTGAATCAGGGTAGGTATTATGCCAAATGTTTGGGGTTGAATCATGTTTTTTGCATTCTCATTACAATTAATGAGTGGATCCACCCAAAGTTTGAGACTTGCTAAATTTTTTGGTGAATTGTTTGAGCAGTATCATTTGAAGACAAACAATTTGGTCCAAAATTTTGTCCCATTGCATGTTTTCCCCGTTATTTCTAGTCTGAGCATCTCTTCAAATTAAAATTAAGTGGTGACGTCCAGTATCCTTAATTCAGGGTATGGGTGTTTTGACTGTAAGCGGTTTTCACCTTGAAGTGGGCGCTACTGGAAAATTATAATTCATATTGGTTTCTCAGGTTTTCTTGGGTTATATATGCTATGCAACTAGCAATACACTAGCGTGCAAAGTATGGCGTTTTTGATGATATCTCGTCGGTGCCAGTGCCCTTGGCGACAGGAGTGAGTGGTGCGAATTTTATCAACCTGGTGCAAATTTCTGAGACTGATGTGAGGAAGGTGACACTGAAAACCTAACAAATAATGGCTAAATGGTTATAAAGACATAGGAGGGGCCTTATAAAAAGTCCTCAACTAACTAACTAATAAGAGAGGTAGCATTGCATCGTGTGAGTGGGAATGAGTGCGCTTTTCTCCCTGGTATATGGCAAATCGGTGCTAATTTTTGTTGGCTGACAGTGTGAGAATTTTAGATGGCTGGTGCGATTCGTCTGGCCTGCTGCCATACTTTGCGGACTGAGCAATACAAAACACTTTGTTTATTATTGAAATAGAGCTATATATGCTTTTCAGGCCAGGTCAGGCTTTTCTTGTCATTTAAAGAGGTTGGCTTCAAGGTGGTTCCAAGTGAAATACAGGGTATGTACAGATTATCCCTGTTTCTAAAATATACCAACAGGCAGTAATGCTAATTCACCATAATAAGATGGCGTAGCTTTGTTGGTTGCATTGCTCATTTACCAAAAAGATACTGGGTTTCTTGAGATAACTAAGGAGTAACTAAAGGAGTTTCCTGGTGTTGATCATTTTGTCATGCTATTGGGATTCATGCTTTGATACCTTAAAAGTATCAAGCTCTAAAGTGGTGCAGTATCAGGCTTAAGTTTGGTACCATTTGTGAATTCCATGCATCAGCAAGTCACATGATGCCTCACATCGGCGCCCCGTCCAGTTAGGGGCACCGTCACAGAGTTTTTACAGGGGGGGACAGACCCCAGCTGGTGCTGACCTGGGAAGGCGAATTTTGAGCATATTTGGTACCTGACAGCATGAATGGCGATGGACCAAAAATTTGGAGGGGCATCCTTTTGGTTGGCCAACAGGGAGATGCCCCCGCTTTCGGCGCCCATGCTTCTAGTGATGTGAACCAAAGTTTGAGGTTGACATGCTGGGTGAATCAACCCCACATGCTTCAGCAAACTTGGCTTTGCACATTAGACATCTACAGCTGACATTTATAGCATATTTACTCCAGGAAAATACAGTGGATGGTACGATTCTATGCAAAGAGTGGGAAGTTGAGGTACACTGTTTTTACCATTCTTGTACCATTTTAACATGCCCAGCTGGGGTCCCTTGCATGACGCGCCCCCTTCGTATCTCGGTCCCCACGAAAGCTAAAGGAAAATAATGGGTGGTGTTGGAAAGCTCTTGAGAAGACGAAGCGACTTTATACGAAGAATTTTCATGTCAAGTCAATATTGAGGTCAGCATAGGTCAAAGAAGATTCCATAGGCTTACAACAGAGCAGTGTACGTTTCTCTCTCTAGATCTGCCCTCAGGAGGGCTAGAGCAAATATTTATGCATCATTGGATTCCTCTCATCGCTGCGAATCGAATGATGTATAACATGACCTTCCTAGGTCAAATAGTGAAAATGACTTGACCTCGAGGTAGGTCAGGGTCAGAGAGTGACCCGGTATCGTCATGTTGTATATCAATCGACTTCCCGTGACAATGTAAGCACAATGCAAGCAAAATGGGAGCTTTATCTCAATTCAATGAGAAGTTATTGGCCAAATAATCACTCTATGCTCCCGTGACCTGATATGACCTTTGAGAGGTCAGATGGTTAAAAACTCAACTTAATTTTCAAGATCGTGGTAAGAATAGACGGTTTGAGGATTTTCAGCTTTATCTATGCAATATTTACTGAAAACGAGCCCATTCTATTTTTCACCATAGACTTATAATGGGGTGACCAAGAAATTGACCCCACCTTAGGTAAAAATATAGAAATTCCGAGATAGCAGATTTGTAGACCTTAATGACATTATCATATTGTGGAAGTTTCAAAGTGATCGGTTCGCTGATGTTCCCTGGGCACCGCTTCAAACTCGTAATTTTAGGTTTTGAGGTCGGTTCACTTGACCTTAAATAGCTCCTTGACCAGACATGACCTTAACTCAAAAATTTGGTCAGATGTGTAAAATTGATTGGGAATAAGGTACTTCGTTGCTCTGCGTCTCTTCGTTTTTGAGCTATCTGGAAAAACCAGGAGGAGCGACTTCACCCCCCTGCGGGGCGCGTGTTAAATTCTCAGACGCACACTGCCCATTTCACCATGTTGACCTACAATCCCTATGTATGTTTGGTAAGCTATGGCCGATGGAGTTGCCGCCTACTGGAGATTGCGTGGCAACTTGCCGGTCGCCGCATTGTGAGAAGTTATTCGGTGGCGGCGGCTTCCCCACCTGGGCCTGCGGCAACGGTAGTCGCCTGGGTAACTGTGGCCCAACCCGGGCCAGTGGCGGCGACGGCCCAACCCGGGCCTGCGGCGGTCCTTGGAACAGCGGTGGCCCCTCTGATTCAGTCAGTCCTCGACACACTCGTGAACGTGACACCGGCGATATATCGACGGAGGAGATGCCTCAACTGTTCGATGAGCCGATGTGCAGTCTACGGCGTCATGGTCTCCCCCACCCCCCCAACTATCCATCGCCTCGCGCCTCACGAACACCGTCGCCTCCCGCCTCCGGCCTTGCCAGTGCCGTCACCCCCGCCTCACAGTGCCGTCACCTCCCACATCACTAGTTCCGTCACCTCGCGTACACGGATCTGGGGGGTTAGGATGGACCCTCGGCGCCATCTGAAATGAAATGTCGCTTCCAACCCCCTAGAATGCGAGAATCGGCGCCCACCGATAGGGTTTTGCGCCCACCTGAAAAGTTTTGCAGGCAAGAAGTGGCGCCCACTGGAAAGGTGTCCCCGATCGGCAATGTCGGCGCCTTCCGGGGCGCCATCCGGACCAGGGGCGCCACCTTGGACCGGCAAAATATTTCAGGCGGGCGCAAAATCCTAACAATGAGCGCCGATTTTCGCATATTTGGAGAAAAGGTGAAAAGCGACATTTCAGGGGCGCCATCAACCCTTCAGGCGGCACCGTAACCATCCAGGGCATAGGCAGATCCAGGGGTGGGGTACGTGTCCCTCCGATTGACGCTCGGCGCCCCTAAAATGGTCACAGCGCTGCCCTGAAATGTCGGTTCTCACCCCTCCCTCCCCAGGATGGGAAAATCGGCGCCCACCGATACGATTTGGCGCCCACCTCATAGTTTTTGGTCAAAAGTGGCACCCTCCTGGTCTGGATGGTGCCAACCCGGAAAGGTGCCCCCGATCGGCTATCCTGGATCCGCCTATGATTCAGGGGCGCAGATGGTCGATAGGAGGGGCACCTGCCCTTTAATTGACCCCCGATCTGTATGGTGATGGGAAAAATGTCTGCCTGACTGCCGCAAAAAATTGGTAACGATCAAATAATTTCAATCAAATATTTAACTTTTGTTCCTAAACACACGTAAAATAACGATCGTAGCTCATATACCGTGAGAAAAGAAACATTAGAGAACAAACTTATCCCGAACACGTTCCCCGAACGCGACCTCTCTCTCTAGGGCCTTGAACGCGGCCATGCTGCTCCCAGAATACTGTCCGATGATTGGTTCTTGGCTATGACGTAAGCAGTGACGTCAAGCGGGCAAGTCCTGCATAAGTCACCGACCTCAAAATTCGCTCCTGCATATGGAAGCCTTTGAAAAATCCCTCCAGACAAATCTAGAGACCGAAAAGACGGGATCTAGAGGCTTGGGTGTCTTTTGAAAAACCGACCCTGGAGGTCGGTTTTTTCAAAAAGACGCCCAAGATCTGGGGATATTTCTAAAATATATATCCATTAATTTAGATTTATCTATTGAATTTAATGCCAGGAAAAGCTCAGAATCAAGAAATTTAGGGTCATTGCTTTCAATTTTGGGTAAGTATATATCTCAAACTTCTATAGTTTCACTGAAATGAACGCTGGTTTTTTTGGCTTGGGAAATGTTAAAAAACTACCAAAAGACACCCAAGGTTGATTTCGATTTAATTCACGTTGTGAAAACGGCTATCCCGCAAACGGCAGCAAGGTCTCGTCTGTGTTTACGCGTAAAACTCCGTAAAACTCCAGGAGGAGTGAACATTCTCGTCAAGAGCCAACACCACTTGCGAGACTTGTTGGGTGGCAAACTCCCGCAGTTATCTGATCGCCGCAGGGAGCAGCACAGCGGCCGGGAGTGCGGCCAGCGTTACGTGCCACGGCGTGATGCAGGTCCGAGACCAGTGTCGCGGCCCGACGGTCGTCAGCTCAGCTTCGACGACAGCGGGGATCCACTTGCCATCGGAAACGACGGAGGACCCTCGATCGGAGCGCGGTGCGGGTGCGACTTGGGGTGACCGGACCAGGACTGCAGGAGAGCAGGCGGACGCGGGACTCGGTGCGGCGATGAACACCGGTGCTGGTAACGCAGCTGGTGGTGCGACGTCTTCAAAGAGCAGGGGATAATAAGCAACATCAGCTAAGTATGCCTGTGCGGCGAATCAAGGAATTCTGACGATGTAGCTGACTCGCTTGTATTGTATATGTGTGTGTGCATGTATGTATATTTTGCATTTATGTGTCCTAACTACAGGTAACTGCTGCCCTTATTGCGCTTGAGCCCTCGTGTTATATGGCAGCTCAGGACTATGCAATCTCGCCGGGTTTCCTGCTCTGATTGGTTCGCCGAGTCCAGAGATCGACGCGCTGGTATCATTGCAGCCATTGCTCAACGTCAGTATTTGCCAGTGATTGGTAACCAGATGGTATTCGACTGTGCTTGTGCCACCCTTCATTAGCTCACTGCAGCCCGGGAGGGGCCGGCGGAAAACTTATGATTTTGTTCTCATTTCCAGCTTCCATTGATTATGGTTCATATAGGAAATATGTCTGAATATTTAATGTTCTTTTCTCACTGAGCATAAACTTGAGTACTTTTGGTCAACAACCTCCATTACTTTCTTAAGACCTAAAACGTGATTCGCTTTATATACGTTTTGTTTTCATGCAGTTTATGTATCTAGCAGAACACTCCAAGTCGGGCTGGCAAGAGTTCCGAAACTGATTAAGCTTTTCTGACACCGATTGAATGTACTTTGAACTAGCGTGGAAATATTGCTATGTATATTTTTGCAGTTGATGAAGCTGAAGTGTAGCGTGTTACTTGGCACAGAACTTAAGCATTTCCATACTTCTGCAGCTCCTCCTGTGGCGGCCGTGATCCTTCGGCGGTCGCCCGCGCGACGTCCCCTGAGATCGGCGTCTGGACGACGGACGTTTTTCAACCTTCCAGCGACACACGTCCAATGCGACGCGGGGGCGGCCGTCGGGAGTCCTGGCCTCTCGCGTTGAGGAAAATTGTAAGTTAATTATCTAGTGTTTGAATAGAATATTCATATGCCAGAGTGCGAGGCAGTTCACTTATAGGCGTGTGTTTTCGCAGTAGTTGGTTTTGTCCAAATTAAGTGTTTCCGAGTCGGCTGGTGTTAGTTGGATCAACTGGCAATAACCGAAAGTTTGTGGCTGTTCTTGTAGCGCCTCAGCAGCACATTGGCTGCCCGGAAGCCCTGCCCTCTAGTTAGGCGAGGCCAGCGCTAACGTGAAAAGGATGTCTTGTGTGGGATGGGGTTGTGAGAGATACAGGGGGTAGGAGGATATTGTTGGCAGAGCTTAGCATCTCAAGCACTAGGAGTCACGGTTCGCTCGGCTTATCGAAATCAATATAACATGTTCATGGCCTTAGGTAGAAAGTCTCAAACCGCTTTCAAGTTTGCAAGTGGCAAGAAATTGGCTTTACCATAGCTTGCAGTTTTCAGTGGTGTTCTTCTACATGAACTGCCATCGAAGGAAAAGCGCCCTCTATTTCTGTCCAGAACTGTGGTCGTCCAGAGCCATGGTAGGTGGCAGTGTACTCGACAGGTTAGCCGGGGAAGCACGAGCCGCATGTCACGTGTCGTCATCCGTTCTGTTCTTGCTAGTACAGGTTTTGTATTTTGCACTTCTAGTTACCTGAAGGTGGACTATCGGTATGCCTGACTTAAAATGTCTAACGTTAAATGTCTGTGGTCTGCGTTTGCCGTCGAAAAGGCGTGCCGTGGTCCGCTACCTGCATATTAACTATCCCGAAACTGTTGCTGTTGTTCAAGAAACGCACTCGTCTTCAGGTGATGCTCGATATTGGCAGGCGGAGTGGGGTTCAGAAATTTTGTTTTCTCATGGACGTTCCAGTAAAGAACGCGGTGTTGCAATTCTTCTGCCTAGATCGTTACGAGGAAATGTTCAGGTTAACATGGGTTATTGCTCCGACGACGGACGTCTTCTAATTGCTGATTTAGCTTTTAACCAATGTAACGTTAAGTTATTAGCGGCCTACACGCCAACGCAAGGCCATAGAAGAGAACAGATTCATTTTTTCAACTTCATTAATACCAAAATACAGGCCATGTCGGATATTGAAAAGCACTACTTTCTTCTCTGTGGCGATTTGAATATTCATCTGACACGCTTAGACACCAAAAGTTTTTCGTTTTGTACTTCAACCCCAGCAAGAATTTTGACCGATGTAATGAAAGAATATGGCTTCATTGATCTTTGGCGACACTGCAATCCCACGCTAAGAAGGTACACGTGGAGGTGCTTTACAACTCAGGTGCAGCAGTCAAGATTAGATTACATAATTGTGAGTCAGCAAATGATAAATAATAATATTGTGAAAAGAATAGAAATCAATCCCTCCGTTCTCACTGACCACAGTGTAGTATCGCTTGAAATAACTTTATTCACTGCTGATAAAGGCCCCGGCCTTTTCAGATTCAAGAACTAGCTTTTGGACGACGAGTCTTTTGTTAAGACAGTTAAGGCTGAAATAAGAGAGGCCACAAGTGGAGACGGAACCTATTTTGCTGTTGACAACTGGCGTTTAAGATTGGAAGTACTGTGTAGTAAAATTAGAATCATAAGCATAGGAAGATGGAAGAAAATTCAAAACGATAAAAGAAAAGAAAATAAAAAGTACATTGATTTACTTGGTAAATGTGAGTTGGAAATGGCTGAAGGGCCTAGCGATGATTTAATTGCAAAGTATCAGGAACTTAAAGGCATTGTTAATGAGATAGAGAAAGAAAAAGGAAAAATAGCCATGGCTTATTCAGGTGCAAAATGGATTGAGGAAGGGGAAAACCCTCTCGATTTTTTTGAATTGGTGCAAGATAAGAAACATAAAAAAGCAAATTAATGTGGTACAAACAGAAGATGATGACTTAGTAACGGGGAATAATGATATATTGGCTCACTGCAGGGACTTCTTTAAAACAATATATTCTTCTGGCAGGATTGAGGTCTGGGATGATAGCATCTCAAAGTGTCAAAGGTTCCTTGGTAATATTGAATGCGCCAAACTTAGTCAAACGGATCGAGCATTCTGCGACGCACCAATTACGGGTTCCGAATGCAAAAGTGCCCTACAAGGTATGATGGATGGTAAAGCACCATCTGTGTCTGGATTTTCTAAAGAATTTTTCCTCCATTTTTGGAACGACTTAGAAATAATTGTTATCAGCTATTTGTCACAGACAAAAGAAAGGGGAATGTTTGTCGCAACCCAAAGGAGGGGAGTTATAACCTTAATACCTAAACATGGTGACCAAAAGTTTCTCAAGAATAAGCGAGCCATTTGTCTTTTGGACATAGTATACAAAATTGCGGCAAAGGCTTTGGCAAACAGGCTCATGACCATTATTTCGAAATTGATTGTGCCTGACCAAACCGGATCGATCCGAGGAAGGTATATTGGCACGATTATTCAAATGGTTGCGGATGTTATTGAATATTGTGAAATTGATAAGCTTGAAGGAATTTTGATGGCTCTAGATTTTCGAAATGCGTTCAAGACAGTGGAACACCAATTTATTTACGACACACTAGGACAATTCAATTTCGGTCCTTATTTCATTGATTGGATCAAAATCATGCATAAGGATATGGAGCTTGCCATAATCAACAATGGTTACACATCTCAATGGTTTTCCCCGACACGAGGACTCCAGCAGGGCTGTCCAGTCTCAAGCTTGATATTTTGCCTGGTGGTTGAAATTTTTGCCGTCAAAATCCGTGGGATGACTCAGATTAGAGGAATAACGATATCTGATACAGAAGTTAAACTTTCACAATACATTGATGATACCACACTGTTTGTTAAGGACGAGCGCGCCGCCTAGGCGGCTCTAAGTGCTACAAAAGATTTTGGGTTAGCCTCAGGATTGCAATTAAATGTAGACAAATGTCAATTTATGTGGCTTGGATCACTTAAACATTCAACGACATATATTTGTGATCGGGTACCAAGCAGGCAAGTTAAAATATTAGGAATCCATTTTAGTGCTTTGCATCCATGTGATAATGTTGGACCTGCTGTCTCGACAACAGAGGCAACACTCAACCAGTGGTCACAGAGAAGTTTGTCGCAGAAATGGAGTATTACTGTTATTAAAGCCTTAGTTATCTCACAGTTTATTTATTCAATGGCAGCTTCATCAATAAATAATAAAAACCTAAACCTGATCCAGAGCAAAATAATGAAGTTCATTTGAAGAGGTCGTCATCCCAAAGTTGCTCGGGAAGTCCTGTATCAGGACACAAAGAATGGTGGATTGAATGCACCAAATATAGAACATATTCATAAGTCTGTTCGAGTTTCATGGTATGGAAGACTCGTGGATAACCAGGACTCAACGCTTAGCAAAATTCTGCAAATAAGATTGGGTATAGACCTTAAACAAGTATTAAACATGAATTACGGAAGTGAATGGGTAAAGTCAAGAAGGATTCCCCAATTTTATAGAGAGATGTTGCAATGGCTACGGGAGATCTTGCCGATAGCTGAACCGCTTAGTGCTGAAGACATGAGAAAACAAATCATTTGGAATAATTCAGCCTTAAGGGTAGAAAGACGTCCTTTTTCTGTCGCACGTTGTATGAGCGTAATATTTTTCTCGTGGATGATTTTCTTGATAACCGAGGACAGATGCTGACGGCAACTGCATTTAAAGAAAAACATTCATTGCGAGGTGTAAATCCTCTGAACTATATGGGTTGGTGCCGGTCGATACCCGGGGAATGGAGGAGACGAGTTATCGGTTCTCAATCACTTTCAGCTAACGACAGAATAGTTGTGTCTCAAATAAGCATTAATGACAAATCAGTCCCGATTCAGGCAGTTAAATCGAAATATTTTCGACAAAAACTCATAAAACACATTATTCCAAATGCTCAAATCAAATGGATAAACGAGGGGATCGATTTTTCTGAAGATTGGAGCCAAATACACGCGCTTCCGTTTGCTATTACTAAATCCACTAAATTGCAGAGCCTACAGTATAGAATAACTCATCGTTTTTTCCCAACTAGGAGATTCCTCTGTATCCGGAACGTCACGACGGACCCATTCTGTAACTATTGTGGAGAAATTGAGACACTGCAGCATTTCTTTGTATTCTGTGATGATGCCTTAAATTTCTGGAACGAACTACTGATCAGGATAAATTGCAAGTTGAGTTTAGAGCAGCAGTTAAGTCTTAACGAGAGAGACATAATATTTGGTTCACTTTCAACCACAAACATAGTAAACTTCATTGTTCTAAATGCGAAACAGTTTATAGTTATCAGCGCGTTAGAGAAGAAAGACTGGACTTTGGTAACTTCCTCACTTTTATTGCGAAACAATTTAGCATCGAACTAGTGATCGCCAAAAGAACTAGTAAAATTCACAAATTCCGGGAAAGATGGGCCCCATTCTTAAATGAAAGTTCCGAACTAAACGTTTAAAAAGTTTAGGTGCTACGCCGGACTCCGAGAGGCCTACAATTTAAATTTCTGAGAGCTTTTCAAAGGTTGGAAATTTGTGAAAGTACTTCATGTGGGAGGGGAAGGGTTTGGGGAAGGGGGGAGGGCCGAAAGAGAGATAGAAAATGACTTGTTGTGACTGATTGGGACAGACGGCGGCTGTTGTTTGCGGTAGATTTTGTCGGTTCTGTTTTTTGTTCACTGTTATCTGTGGCTGTTTATTTTGTAGACTCACTCTTGTCGTGGCCTGTTTTGACAGTCCAGTTTTCCGTGTGTTCCATGTTACCACCTTTGTTGTGATGATGTCGACGTATCGTTTCGTTCACCTTGCGATGTAAGAATTAAAATACAAAATTTGTTTAGAAAAAAGTACAGCTCCGCTAGCTTAATTATACCAATACCATAAATCACGGGGCCGAGTCATGTGAGGGCTATTTGGTATCGTCTACTGCGCTCCGCAGAGCTAAAAATGGTGAGAGCACGCAAGAGCACAACAGGCGTTGCCTATTCGGCAGCCTGTGGCGAGTGGATGCCACAGTCGTTTGATATACGACACAGTCGTATATCCACGACAGATCGACCAAGGCATGACACCTTCATCTCTCAGATTTGCACCAAAATTGGTACCATAGGTTGTCTGGGCCGTAGAAACAAGATCTGAAAGTTTTAGCTCGATCCATAGTATGGTTACAGAGTTATGGCCTGAGGCAATTTGTGAGGTCACCATAAACATAAATTGTTATCTTGCTGATATCTCAGGGTTGAAGAAATGAAAAATAGACTTTCTATACATCGTTAGAATCGCAATGACCCATAGTTTCCGTTTTTGACGTTTGTTTTTCATTTTGAGCATTCTGTGTAATTGTGACCGGCTGACCTCAGGTCACGTGACCTGCCTTGACCCCTAGATCAATAAAAGTTACTCTTTTTCTGGAATAAAAAGTGAGTTCAATTAGTTGTCTTTGGATATAAAAAAATTCACGATGGGTTTTTTTTCTATAAATGTATCCAATAAGCCCAAATGGTGCAGGTGTTTTGGAAAAAATTGTAGATCCTGTTTTGTAATACCGCTTTTTGATCCCAAGAACGCATCGGAGAGTCGGGGCCATGTAATGGCTGCGAATAAAAGGCTGAAGAGATAGTTTACTAGTGGTTTTACGGATTCAAGCACTTCCATTACCCCCATGCCCCCTGTTATGGTTCCAAATATTACAGTTTTACCGACCAGTACAATGGGCTCCATCCAGAATGTATGTTCCACCATATTTAAGAGTGAATAACTTATCATCGCTAGTTATTAGCCTTTTGATTACCAGGAAAATGGCATTGACCATTGTAACAGTGCTCACTTGGTCTCGTTTTGCTCGCTACCATCTCATCGTCCGGGACGGTGTTATGCCACGGCGATTGGGCACGGTCCTATGCAAACGGAGTCTGTCCTATGCAAACGGAGTCGAGGTAGCTCACAGATGATAGTCTGGGGAGGTTACCCGAGAAGGGAGATCGAGTAAAGCCAGGGATGCATGTCAAGAAACGTCTGGTGGTTGGACTGGGGTAGACTATTATTGTCCAGTGACAGTGTGTGGCCAAGGGAAGGTGCTCGCGTGCGTCGCGCGTCACAGTGAACAGGAAAGAAGGATGGTGCGTCATATTTGCTGTGATCCCTACAAGAAACACAAATGTCAAGTATCGAAAAATTTGAGAATTGTTTCGGAGAGTCTCGCTGACTTAGTCCAGGACAAACGTGTTGAAAAGGGAGCGCTACTATGCATGGGCTGTCGTGTCAGGCTCACTAAAGACCCAAGAAGCCTTCCACGGGAAGAAACTGTTAGTGCCACTTGTGTTGAAGATACTTCTGGATCAGGAACCGAAAATTCTTCTGAGATAAGCGAGCCAGCGTGCGCTTGAGCAAGGAAGACACGGTGTGTTCTTCCTATGCTTGGAATATCGCCCCTTCGAACAAGTGAGTAGCTATTGCATTATCTTTCCACGGGTATACATGAATAGAAGTATAGGTAACAATGCTATAAATACCTGCTGCGTTTATTGCCTCCACTGCTCTTAAACCAAAGATCCAATTATGAATCATTCTTAGAGAGCCACGAAAATAAAAATGGACTGCACACTTGGAACGAATCATGGCGTGCATTATAGCAAAGCGAGAAAGGGTCAATCAGTTCCACCATGGCTCTTATACTTTACAGTTGGCTATTGTAATAATTTAGTGAAAGCTGAAATATCCATGGCAGTTATTTGCTGTGTTGCGTGCCTGACCGTGGTACTACAGTAGAATGTATGTAATTTTTTACTTTTTTCCCCCAGAGGGGCTGAGACCAGAACAAAGACGGTCGAAAGGATCGGACAAACTGAGCCGCGTAACGAAAACTCTGAAGAGGAAGTTTGAACGGACGCTAGATGTAGATCTCCCTTCACCCTCTGGGTCACCTGCGAAGAGACAGAAAATACTCGAAGAGGAAAACGCGAGGTAGGTGAATTGTTGTGCATTGAAATATAAATTTAAAGTCTGATATTTGTTGTTGTTTGATTTTTGCATGTTTTTAATTTGTTTTATGAAAGAAGAGGTCCAAGAGATTGCTACATTTCAACATATCATATCTAATTGAGGTTAATAGAAAGCATAAACAAGCCCATCATAAAACTGAATTATTAATTCAGCATGACGGTTAACGTTTAGGCTTTCGGCTTCACGCAAATTATGATTAACAAAAGTTGTAAAATCGTCTTCTCATTTGCAGGTTTCATCAAATGATGAATGAGCTGAAGCTGGCGTTTCAAAACGCCACAAGCTACAGGAGGAAACTCTCAATTCTGACAGTGTCGCCTTATGGCCAGGATCGCACAGCAAGCCTCTAAGTACATGGTCAAAATGAGCCGCCAGCTAAAAAAAACCCATGGTGTGTTTTCTGAACCACAGCCAGTGCCAAAGGGTATCCATATTACTGACGAGGACAAGTCGAAGGTAAAGGACTTTTTTGAATCTGACAAAGTGAGCCGGATGTGCCCTGGAAAAAGTGATTTTGTCGTTGTGAGAAATCCGGATGGCACTAAGGCAAAAGTGCAAAAAAGGCTTGTGCTAGGAAACCTGCAGGAGATTTACGCCTCCTTCAAACAAGATTCCACTAATCCGAAAATAGGGTTCTCTAGCTTCGCTAAACTCCGCCCGAAAAACTGTGTGTTGGCTGGTGGCAGCGGTACCCACTCTGTCTGCGTCTGTACCCGCCATCAAAACCCAAAACTTATCACATCAGCTCTGGGCTTACAAGGCCTCACCTACCATGACTTGTTTGATTATGCAGTATGTGACGCGAACAACCGAGACTGCATGATGCAGAGCTGTATGGACTGCCCAGGTGAGAAAGGCGTTATTATGTTTCTGAGGCATGCACTGGGTGAAGAGTCAGAAGATGCATCGGACTCTGATTATGATAAAGAACTAGACAGTGAGGTACGTTACAGCCAGTGGGTGAGCACAGACAGGTGTACGTTGAAGGATATTGTAGAAACTAAGGAAGAGTGCATGAGGACCTTAAGTCAGCAGATAGTGGATCTCACGAAACACCACTATATATCAAAACATCAAAGTGAGTATTTCTCCACGTTGAAGGCCACGATTGAAAATGGAGAGGTAGTTGTACAGGGAGATTTTTCTGAAAATTATTCTTTCTCTGTTCAGGATGCACCACAAGGCTTTTACTGGGAATCATCTCAGTGTTCACTTCATCCTTTCGTGGCCTATTGGACAGAAAATGGAGCTTCACACCATCAGAGCTTTTGCTTTGTCTCGGACAGTATCAAACATGACACAAACATGGTGCACGCTTTCGTAAAACGGCTCATTCCGGAACTACGCTCCCTGGTACCCAACATGAAGAAAATATACTACTTTAGTGATGGCTGTGCGGCGCAGTACAAGAACAGGAAAAATTTTGCTAACGTATGCTGTCATGAGGCTGATTTTGGAATTCCATGCGAGTGGCATTTCTTCGCCATTTCACACGGCAAGGGTGCCTGTGATGGCATAGGAGGGACCGCCAAACGAGCTGCGTACCACGAGAGCCTCAGGCGTCCCTTTTCGAATCAGATCCTAACAGCGGAGGCACTATTTGACTATTTGGACAAAAAGTTTGTCAGCGTCGTGAAGTTTATTTTTGTAAACTCAGAAGAGGTAAAAGACATTGCAGCCGGGTTACAAGAGCGTTTTGCATCAGCAGTGACGGTGAAGGGCACACAGGGATTTCATAAGTTTGCACCTGTGGATGTTAGGACATTGACCGCGCATGAACTGTCAACTGACATCGGCTGTCGTGTAAAAATCTGCATGTGATGTGTTTGCATGAAGAACCCTCAGTATGAAGCAAAATTAGAATAATATATGTCTGTAATTGTTCGCTCATTTTGTCATGAATGCTAGTATAATAGTGACGTCCCAAATGTATATTTTTGCAAGCTTGTCGCTATTTTTAGGATGCCCAATCGCATACCGCATTAAGCCATGTTGTGTCTGTATTGAACGTTTAGCCAGTAAACGTAGCTTAGCGCATCCCTTGATTCTAAAGTTTGGCCATATTGTCACAATATAAGGTCATTGAGTACTTTGTGCATCCTTTCATTATCATGTTTTGTACGGGCCAACATCCCGTGGTATTTCCATGGAGCCACTCATTTCGATCGGCTATGCAATGTTGGTTGACTTATACATATCTGTAAAAAATGATGACAGAGAAATAAATCCGTGACCACCTATGAACCCTAGACTCTTCTGAATTTTCTCTAGTTAAGAGCAGTACGCAGGATCAATGCTAGAGAGAAAAGTCTAGCTCAGCATGCACAAGTGCCACAGCTATCGTGGAATGTCCCGCAGGTAAACTTATTATAGATAATTGGAAACATAATTAGGGGGCAAGGGGGTAATGGAAGTGCTTGAATCCGTAAAACCACTGGAAAACCATCTCTTCAGCCTTTTATTAGCAACCATTACATTGGTCCGACTCTCTGATGCGTTTTTGGGCTCAAAAAGCGGTATTACAAAACAGGAACTACAATTTTTCCAAAACATCTGCACCATTTGGGCTTATTGGATACATTTATAGAAAAAACCCAATCGTGAATTTTTGTCTATCCAAAGACAATTGCTTGAACTCACTTTTTTATCCCATAAAAAGAATAACTTTTATTGATCTAAAGGTCAAGGCAGGTCACGTGACCCGAGGTCACCGGGTCAAAATTACAAAAATGCCCCGAAATGAAAAACAAACATCAGAAACGGAAACTATGGGTCATTGCAATTCTAACGATGTATAGAAAGTCTATTTTTCTTTACTCCAACCCTGAGATATCAGCAAGAGAACAATTGATGTTTATGGTGACCTCACAAGTTGCCTCAAGCCATAACTCTGTAACCGTACCATGAATCGAGCTAAAACTTTTAGATCTTGTTTCTACGGCTCAGACAACCTAGTGTACCAATTTTGGTGCAAATCAGAGGGATGAGGGTGTCATTTTGCATTTTTTGGTCGTTTTGTGGTGGAATGCCCCATACCGCAATTCGGATCCGTGAGGGGCATGGCGATTTCCGGCCAGGAGCGCGCTTGTTCAGTTCCGGCCAGTTGCTGTGTCATTGGCCATTAGTGAAGGCTGGTTGAGCATACGCTGGTGACTCTCTGAGCCAGGCCATTTTTTAACATGTTAACTGGGGGGCCATTTGCCCCCCCCAGTCGGCCGAAATGCCCCCCCCAGTGCCCGGAGATTGGCCCCCAGTGAAATAGACAGATGACTTAAAATTGACCGAATGCAGATTTGCCTAAAGAAAATAGGACAGAACACCACCCGATAATTATAACTTTGTTCTATTTCTGGTCCCAAATAGGCAAAACACAAATATTGTGTTTAAAAAATTTCCACCCGTGGCTGTCTACTCCATCGTGTGAAGACGAAACAAAGTGCGTAGTTACGGGAAATCCCGGCAAAGCAGCCTCAGCATCAACTCATCACAACGCTGGAGAAGAACGCTGGCCTACAACCAATCAAACATTCTGTTCTATCCGACCGGAAGCCCACATCCCAGACAGTACTGTGACATTGCATGATGCTCTCATTTCACACGCAGTCAGTTGTCAGCGCTAAGAGCTCGTTCGTGGATTAGACGGGACACAGTATAGTCAAAGTGCGTAAGACTGGTTGCTGGTGTGGCGGTATGAAGTGCTTAGCCTTTTTCTTTATTATTGTGGTGGTAGCATACATAAGCGTTGCCACCGGCAGAGAAGTGAGGGGGCCAGCCAATCTTCAACCTGATGCTGGCAGCAAACTTTCCACGTTAGTACCACAAACTTTTCGAATTTGGGTTCCTCGTTGCCTTCCGCAGCGGCTGGTTATACAAATTTTCAGTTTACTTCCATTTCGACTGAGATCAGGGAATTGTTGGTCAAAAAGTGGGAGGGGGCGGTAATGGAGTGGTCAGCGTAGCTGGCTTCCACGCAGCCGATCCGGATTCAAGGCCCGGCGGCTTCCCTGAATAAGAAGCAAGCTAGCTCCCGAAAAAAACCTTCCAACAGGGAAAGATTTGGCGACGCCATATGACTCTGGCAGTTGGTGCGTCGATAAGCCCCAACAATTATTATCAAAAAGTGGGGAGGGGGGTGTTGATGATCCCAAAAAATGTTGTGGTTATGTTGATAAAATCATTCGATGGCCACACATGGTTGGAAGGGCACCCCTGGCTTCCTATTAGATGGGTAGTGTGCTAAAAATATTACGTTAAGTCGATATCAAACTGTCAACAATTAGTTTTAAACAGTAATACAAGTTGCTGTTTCTGTGGTTTTATGACTACCGCTAGAGGTCGTTTTAGCCTCAAATCTAGCTTTTGTGGTGTTTGTTTGCCTATTCTAGTGAAAATAAAACTTTGCCCCTCTTTGACCCTTTTTCTAACTGGGTTTAACCTTGTCCGCTGAAAAAACCCTGGCAGCCCTGGGCAGCATCTATAATCTCTAGACTTGGAATAACTACAAAATTGAGAAACACTTTTAACACTAACGTGTCTAAGCTTTATTAAACACCCTCAAAATGGGGTCTTGACCTTTTGAAGACACTATGATGGCCAGCACAAGAAATGCCCCCCCCCACTGAATTTTCCTTAAAAAATGTCCTGCTCTGAGCTTATGGGTGGACTAATCGACGTTAGGCGGACTCCTGTTACAGCGGCGTGAAACCGTCCCGTGACATGCATTTCTCAACCGGTTAACCAGCTCCGCACAGTCTGTACACTGTTTTGCACTGCCTAACTATGGAGGCTTCATGCAGCCTCGTAGCCACACGAGGAAACTTAAAACGCTTGTTTGGCACGATGCACCGTAAATGCCGCGCCTAGCCTCACCCAGCGGCACTTACTGCTGGCACCGCAATCCAGCCGGGTTCAATAAACCGGGCCTGAGTGTAACCTCATGTCAATGACACGAAATTTCTCCCTTAAAAGAGCAAAGTCAATTCTCGGCCTGTAGCTAAAAACGGCATGATGGTAACGTTCCTTTGAGGCGTCCAAAGCACATTTTCCAAACCAACCTGATTTCCAGACGATGTAAATTGCGTTCTCATTCTGACTGAGATGAGGCAGGCACGTCTGTGTATTTTTTAAGGCGGTCTCGTTCGCGCCGTCAGGAGGCACATGCCTCTGTGTATCTCTTAACACGCGCCCCGCTGGGGGGGCGAAATTCGCCCCCTCCTGGTTTTCCCCAGATAACGCAGAAACGAAGGAACGCAGAACAACAAAACTGACAGTACCTTATCCCTGATCAATTTTGCGCATCTGGCCAAATTTTTAGGTCGGGTCATGTCAGGTCAAGGAGCTATTCAAGGTCAAGTGACCTGACCTCAAAACCCAAAATCACGAGTTTGAAGCAGTGCCTAAGGAACACCTGTCAACCGATCAGTTTGAAACTTTCACAATATGATGAAGTCATAAGGGTCTACAAATCTAATATCTCGCAATTTTTATATTGTTGACCTAAGGTGGGGTCAATTTTTTGGTCACCCCATTATAAGTCTATGGTGAAAAATAGAATGGGCTTGTTTTCTGTAAATACTGGATAGATACAGCTGAAAATCCTCAAACCGTCTATTCTTACCACGATCTTGACCATTAACTTAACACGCGCATTGACGGGGGGGCGGGTACCCGCCCCCTCGGGTTTTTCGGAGACAGCAGAAAAACGGCGGCGCGTAGCGCCGCCGTACTTGGTATACCTTTTCCCTCATCATTTTTACAACTTCTGTGAAAATTTTAAGGTTAGGTCATCTCAGGTCAGGTCACCAGTACAGGTCAAGTGACCCGACCTCAAAAAAAGTTTAAGATAACATAAGTCGGAGCAGGGTGAACTTATCCGATTGAAACTCACATCACATAATGGCCCCACCGAGTTGTCTAAAATATGTTCCGGTATTTTTGATATCGATGACCTAAGGTCAGGTACGAGGCATGACCTCTCCATTGGAAATACATGGGAAAAATGGTTTTTACGGAATAACTCAGTAACGGATGGTGATAGAACATTTATTTTAGCTGCATTAGACTCGCCTGGTCTTTGCGGTTCTAATGATATGCATTTTATATAATTTGACCGTGACCTGACCTCAGGTCAGGTCAAATCTTTGATTTGACCTAGCAAGGTCAAATTATATATCATTCGATTCGGCTTGCTAAGAGGATTCATATAGTTTAAATCGTTTTGCTCTATCTTTACTTGTTCAGATTTCATGGCCGAAAAACTGAATTTACATGTTATCCCTATGACGGGCATGTTTTGACCTCTCGTGACCTTAAATGTGACCTGACAAAAAAATGGTTCAAATGTTTTCGATGGAGAAGTGGATGGGCAGCCCAACGCCGTTTACCGTTTTTCGCTACCTACCGTGGTTCTCGAGATCTTAGGGGGGCGGGTACCCGCCCCCGTCAATGCGAAGGTGGCTCAGACCCCGTCAATGCGCGTGTTAAGGTTTTGAGCATCTGACCTCTCAAAGGTCATATCAGGTCACGGGAGCAGAGAGTGATTTTTTTGCCAATAACTTCTCACTGAATTCAAATAAAGCTCCCAGTTTGCTTGCATTGTGCTTATATTGTCACGGGGAGTCGATTGATATGCAGCATGACCATACCAGGTCAATCTGTGACCCTGACCTACCTCGAGGTGAGATCATTTTCACTATTTAACCTAAGAAGGTCATATTATATATCAATCGATTTGCCGCGATGAGAGAAATCCAATGATGCATAAAAATTTGTTCTAGCTCTCCTGAGTACAGATCTGGAGAGAGGAACGTACGCTGCTCTGTTGTAAGCCTATGGAGCCTTCTTTGACCTGTGCTGACCTCAATATTGACCTGACATAAAAATATTTCTTTTCATTTCTCTTCGTCTTGTCCAGAGCTTTCAAACGCCGTCCGTAATTTTCCTTTAGCTTTCCTAGAAAATGCGATACGGAAGGGGGCGAAATTCGCCCCCCGGCGGGGCGCGTCACGCCAGGGACCCAGCGGGGCGCGTATTAATACGGTCTCGTTTGCGCCAACAGGATGCACATGCGTCTGCGTATCTGTTAAAGGGACATTGTCGCAAAAATTTTTATTGTGGTTTCTTAATATTTGAAAAATCCTGATCCTGGTACCGTCAATCATTTCTTTATCTTCAGCTAAATTTTTGAAGGCCACTCAACAATTATTCAAATTTGTTAACAATATCAATAATAGGCTGTAACCTGCTCTTCACCTCTATTCTTTCAATCAAAGTTTTAAGTTCTAGAAATGATTTAATTAGGGTTGAAAATGTTATCATGCTGTATTTGTATTCAATTTATTTTTATTAAGCCTCAGAAATACGAATATTACATTAGTTTGTCCATAAAATTCGGTTTGAGAAAACTAATCAGGAAAGTTTTAAAATCGGGCAGATGTCGTATAGCGGCGATGGTATAGTGGCCTCCATTCCCGACTCTCACAAGGGTAATACGGGTTCGAATCTAGATCGTGGAGGTTTTTACTGTAAAAACAATTTTTCTGATTTTCTTCTTGTTTGTTCACGCGTACTAATGGATGAAGCATAGTCGGATCCATGATTACCGATCGGGGGGTAACTTCCGGGGAGGGCACCATCCGGACCAGGGGGGGCGCCACCTTTGACCAGCAAAACCTATCAGATGGACGCTAAATCCTATCCGTGTGCGCCGATTTTCGCATCCTGGGAGGAGGGGATGGGACGCGAGATTTTAGGGTTCACCGAGAGTTGATCAGAGAGGGGAGGGGCACGTGCCCCCCCTTTGCCATCCTGGATCCTCCTATGGGATGAAGTAAATATTCTAAGGACAATTTCTTCTGGTTATCCCTCCGTCCGGGTAGTTGAGGGAAAGGGGATATTAGCCCCAAATATTTTTCTAATCTGACCGGCGTACCAAACTGAAACCGGCTTGTCTCCAGCTCCCTGCAATGGTTCTCAATCCGTCGGATTTCCCTCTATTGGAGACCAGTTCCCCTGTTTTCTGACCAGCGGGACACGCTGTTCGCCGTTCGAAAATGTCTTTTGTGTCCTTTGCTTAAGGCCATTCTTGAAGGCTGACCGGTTTTCGTGCAAACCAAGAACCAGAAACCGGCCCAATAAAAAGCAGGGGTGGCTCTTCGAGGTTATATGTGTTTATCTCGAGATTAATGTGTCTCGAGATTAATTAATCGTTTAACCCTCGCCCCACCGGGGGCCATCGATGGCCCCCTAAGGTTTTTCCGGGATAGCAGAAAGACGATGAGGCGCAGCACCGTGGTTGAGGGCTCTACCTCTCACTGCATCATTTTCCCACCATCCCTGAAATTTTTTACCCCGGGTCACCCAAGGTCAGGTCACCAGACGAGTTCAACCAAGGTCACCTCACTTCAGCTTTAGAGCTCTGTAAGAGCTACATTTCGGAGTCGATCGATTTGAAACTTCCTACACTTTATGACCCCTCCAGGGTCTACAAGGTGTATATCCGGAATTTTTCGATTTCGTGCCCTGAGGTCAGGTCACGAGGTGACCTCTCCCATTGAAAAAGCATGGGAAAAGCTGTCTTATGATCTAAAAGTCACAAAAACGATTGAAAATGCTCAGCTTGATCAGAAAGGCGTTTTTGGACACCCTTTCACGGATTCCAGGGGCCATATTTGCCCTTTGACATCCCCAAGGTCATCCAAGGTCACCAGGGGTCAAAAACAGTATTTTGACAATAACTTTGACCTGTATAAGCTATAGCGCTGAAACAAACACCATCGTGTTTGTCTCGTCATTGGCTTTCATTTGATATACGGCAAGGTCACTTTCTGACCTTTCGTGACCTCAGGTCATACTAGGTCACGAGGTGACCTCTGGAGGTCAAACTACTGGCGGGAGGTCTTTACGTTTCCATAGCAGAAAAAGTACTGGCAATTTCCTATCAAATGTACTTTCCCACACCTCAATTGCTCTAAGGGCATAAGAGTTATGCCCAGTTTGCTTAAGCATTGCAAATTTGAGTGAAAATAGCCGATCTTGACCTAATTTGACCTCTGGAGGTCAAACCATTCACCTGAACACTAAAACATGTGAGGTAATTTCTTACTGAATTCACGCAAGCTTTCTAGTGCACTTTCCAGATTTGCGCTAACGCCCATATTTTCGGAGTTAGAGGGGGCCATCGATGGCCCCCGGTGGGGCGAAAGTGGCGCCGGACCCCCGGTGGGGCGCGGGTTAACACGCGCATTTACGGGAGGCGGGTACCGGGCCCCCCCGTCTGGTTTTTCGGAAAGAACATAAAAACGGCGGCGCTACGCGCCGCCGCACTTGTATCCATACGCGTATATTAACAGTAAAAACGCAGTACATGGTAAAACATACACTCCTAACACTAGGCAAAGAAAACTAGGCAGGGGCGCCGCCACGGAATTTAAGCCATCACACATTTATTAGGTAGGTACTTAACACACTCGGGTTAAAAATAAACTCGGGTTAAAAAACTTGACATACCTTCTCTCATCATTTTTACAACTTTTGTCAAAATTTTAAGGTTAGGTCATCTCAGGTCAGGTCACCAGTACAGGTCCAGTGGCATGACCTCAAAGTTTAAGACAACATAAGTCGGAACAAAGTGAACTCATCCGATTGAAGTGACCTGACAAAATGGTTAAAATATTTCGATGGAGAAGCGCATGGGCTACCCAAAGCCGTTTACCATTTTTCACTACCTACCGTGGTTCTGGAGATTTTAAGGGGGTACCCGCGCCCCCTGTCAAAGCGAAGGTTGCTCAGAGCCCCGTCAATGCGCGTGTTAATCTGGTAAAACAACGAGATAAAACGTTAATCCGTACGAGATAAAACGTGTTCGAGATTAAATGTGGCGGTCTCCCAGGGCGGACCACCCTGAAAGACCGCCTGGGCCTTTCACGGCAGGAGAGTGTGGAGGTGGAGCGCCTGCGCATTGGCCACTCCCTTCTCCTGTGCAGCTACCGAAAGAGGATCGGCCTGAACCCGGAGGCCACGTTACAGGAATGCGACGATGGAGAGGACGAGACCCTCCACCACCTTCTGACCCGGTGCCCTGCGTGCGCTGACCTGCGCTGGGACATATTTGAACGGGACGACCCGCCCATCCGGGAAGCGCTGGCGGACCCACGACGGCTGGCGATGTTCCTGCGGCGGTTGGGGCGCCTGCAGGGGCGCCCCCCTCCCATATGGCCGGAACACTCAATCAATCAATCAGATTAAATGTGTCCGTCGACATCTAAATATTTGATATAATTGTAATTCTTTGGTCTCCGGAGAATATAAAAACACGTAGTCTAGAGAACCGGAGAATAGCTGAATGTGATACGGAAGAATAACTCTTAATATGCGTCAGAACTGGGGAACCAGAGAGCAGCCACCACGATCCTTGGATGAACTAACAAAAGTGTGGAACGCACCACGAACCCAAACCTGATCACTTTTTGTTTCAGAGGGAACGTTTGTTGTGTGTTGCAGGTTGGAGATGGACTGGCCACCTCACTCCTCTGTCCGTGGTGGTAGCTCTTTCTAATTTTTTTCGTATATAGATATACAATATTTAAGAATATATTGTTTTTTACTTCAAGTTGAGTTAGTTTCTGATCAGGGCACATCAAGAAAATATACCTCAAAATTATAGCCTGGAACAGTCCGTATTAAATAAAAAGGATTCTATAATTAATCTTAACATTGGTAGTCACAGAGTCTAAACCTAAGAAGACGCATCGCAGCTTTAAGACAAGCAAGCTGCTAGCCTCATGAGTGACATTTGTTTTTGAAAATGATAAGCGTTTATTTTTAATACTTCGGAGTTCGGAAACGGTCCTTTCTCATAATAGAACAAACAATTCCAGAAGCACTTCATATAACATCATATCATTATATAAAATAGTATATTAACCGTTATTTTTATTAGATTGTTTATTAGATTATCTACGTTGATAAGATATTTCATGACCAGCCTCCTCGAATCATAGTTCCAAAATGGGGCTAATACACTGATAAATATTCAGGTACATCCCTTCACCAAAATTCTCATAATCTAATAGGTGAACACATACATTTTTAGTCAGAGTGCTAGGATAACCTCGAATCGAGTTCCAATATTTGAATATTCCAGTACTGAACTGCATTATTCCAGCATTCGATTTCCAAATCAGATCTAAATTTCAAGCCTTGGTCACACTATGACCAAAAGTTTTCGCTTATTGTATTATGAGGATTCTGACGAGGGCTGTGCCCGAATATGTGATCACAGTGTGATCACAGGCTCCATTTTGCGTCAAGAATTCGAGAGGCAAAGCCATGAAACATCTTACCAGTTTATAATCATGCTCCTCGGCTACGCAATGCAAAATTCATCTACTTTTAAAAACCAACAGATATCAGTTGATCAATGAGGCTTATATTCAATCTCACAAAAACATGAGAAAATATGGCCTACCAGGAAATTACAAGCGAGTGATAACCCTCGGCAGGTGAGAAACGCGTGCAACAATCAGGTCTGCGAGTCCCCAACGAGCAGTCTTCCGAGTGCAACGTGGACTAGAGGATATAACTCAGTACGTCAGTGAAGGATCCAGGCCAATTTTTTTGTGGGGGGAGGGGAGGACAGGGTCCAAAATCGTGAATACACATTTTTTAAAGGTCGGTGAAAATCGCAGAGTTTGGGAGGAAAGTAAATTTTCCCTGAACCCACCAGTGGGTATGCAGCTCCTAGCTTCCAGTCCTTGAAGTGCACTCTAAGAAGGCTGGGAGCGAACCAAATACTGAGTGTACATCAAAAGCATAACAGATTTTGCATCTGTCCACAATAAGTGCTACACGGTTTGATAAAATGTTCACCGCAATAGTCTGAGCACAGAGGTTTCACTTATTATTTTCGCCGACTTTCGCACGTACGACCACCAACAAAATCTGACCACTTGGTTTTTTACTATAAAGACCCTTTGCATTACTAGTTTTCTTACCTTTAGGCTAAAAAATACTTTTAATGGCATGTTTTACTGAGGTCCTCAGAGGATTTGCCTTAATATACCGCGATAAACACCACTTACGCACATACATGAACGTATACTGCGGGCACACAGGCAGACGACCGAGGTGCACTCAGGCAGGTTCGTGTTCAATGCAAAAAACTGCTGGCTGTGGTACTCTGCCAACTCTGGGATTCCACTGCTCGTCCTCTGAAGCTTGTCTTCCAGCAGCATGCGTAATTTGCGATAGTCACTGTCGAGGGGCAGCACCTGATTATTTCTGTTTTGCGTTCAGCTTGCTGGGGTAGGCTCTTCTTAAATTAGAAGATATTTTCACAGCAGGAACAAATGGGACCAAATAAAGGGTACAAATAAAATATCACCAGCCCACAATGAAAGCAAACAAGATATCACTGAATCTTGTTTTAAACATATGCATATATATATATATATATATATATATATATATATATATATATATTCAAGAACAAAGACATCCCCAAAGACGATCTATAGTCTAGATAATGGGTTTGTGGAGGGGTCAGGTGGAACCATGCAAATTCATGTTTTTTATAAATTACAATACATTATTTCCACACTGGCCCACAATAGGAAACAAATATTCCAAATTTCAGGTCTATGGGAGAATCGGTCTGATTGGGTTCATCCCATTCAAACTAACAAACAAAATGATCATACACAAGCTGGTCCATTGGGACGATAGCTTGATGATACACAGCAGCTACAAAAGACAGGTTTTCTAGTAAACAAATTTTCTCTTTGAAGCGACCCACCTAATCTTTCATATATTCTTCCAGGAAAACACAAAAAATTACATCACCCAAGACTGCCCCCCTGTCATTCCTACATGACTATCCATACTCTTTGTTCACAATTATATTGTTGTATTGGGTACACTCCTAGTGTTTCAAATCATAATACATCTTATCCTAGTTTTCCTTCAGTTCATTTTTAATATCAATTATAAAAAGCATGCAGATGGGCATTTTCAGAGGGCAGATGGATGAATTCATCTGCAGATGGGCATGAATGCAGATGGGCATTTTCCGAGGGCAGATGGATGAATTCATGCTACAGTCACTTTCATGTCTGGAAACAAACAGTAGCACTTGAAATATGAGTAAATGGATCTGATAAGTACAGGCGCGCACCCGATTTTCGTAAGGGTGGGCCGGCTGACGAGGGCGCAGCCGGCGGAGGGGGCGCCACTTACCTTAGGGGCGCCACTTTTATACTCAAGGGCGGCCAATCGTCGCATCCTGGGGGGAGTGGGGCTGAACATTTCTGCCTCGCAGACCTAGTGTAGCTGGTTTTTAGGTCTTTGCCCATTAAGGGCGCCTTGATGCTATCCAGGGTACCTTGGCTCTAGGGGCGCGTCTTTTCTATCCAGGGGCTGGCAGTATCGTTAAATCCATGTCGGCGCCTTCGGCGCCCGACACGGGCGGGGGCGCCACTTTAGAGCCGAAGCGTAAGGGGGCCGGCCGCTGGCCCCTTGTGCGATAAGTAGATAGGAGTACACTGACTGCTATGTACTGTATGGTACCAAAATAAATGGAAAATCTGTTTCAATCTGTAAAATTAATCAAAAACATTTTCATACTTAAAAGAAGGTAAGCTAAGCAGCAAATGCACTAGCATGCACACATTGTGCAGAGCCAGTATTTGTAACAGGTAGAAATTTGTAATTCAAATTACAAGCTTGATATAGACTTTTACTAGAGTGCACAAATATTGTAAATATAAAGTTAGACTAAAAAGAGAGGGAATATGGGCAATTCAAAAATAATATGCTTAAATAATCATTGGAGAATTGCCATCACCAAATAATTTTCACCTATTTTGGTACACAAGTTCACCTGTGCAACAATAAAATGAGGACTTTTTGGCATTGACACTGCTCATAAGCCTTGTTCCGTCTGCCAGCACAGCCTTGTCCGGGAGCCCTCGAGCCTCTCCTCTAGAAAAGAAATACCACAACTGTCTCTAGTATGTGCTATGGCTAATCAGACAAAAATGAACCAGAATACTTATCTACCAATCACAAAAAAGTATGCTACCACTGTTGTGCTGTTACTGTTTTTCCAGCAGCACCACAGAAGGTAGCCAGCCTGTAAATCTAAGATTGGTTCTCAGGGAGAGGCTATAGCCATGTGACATAGACTCAATCCAGTGTGCAAAGTATGGCATTTTCAACGAGATCTCGTCAGGGTGAGTGCCCTAGGAGACAAGAGTGAGTGGTGTGAAGTTCATCAACCTGGTGTGAATTTCCCAGACTGGTGCAAGGAAGGTGACACTGAAAACCAAACAAATAATGGCTGAATGGTTATAAAGACACAGGAGGGGACCTTATAACAAGTATTTAACTAACTAATACAAGAGGTAGCATTGCATTGTGTGGGTAGGAAAGGGTGCATTTTTCTCTATGGTATATAGCAGTTTGGTGTGAATTTTTGGTGTCTGGCAGTGCAATGATTTTAGGTGGCTGGTGTGACTCGTCTAGCCTGCTGCCATACTTTGCAGACTGGGACTCAATGCTGCTCGCTGATTGGTGTTGACAGACGAAACGAGACCAAAGCTATAACAGTGGGCCAAAATGAATAGTTGTCAATTAAGCATACAATTTGCTTTTTGGCAACTTCATGAACCTAATTAATGCAGAACAGAAACATTAAATGCATTGCCCATACTTGATAGGATTAGTGTTTGACTAACTCACTACACTCACTAAACAAAACCTCAATAAGCATTGGTGGCCAGCAAAGATGGATGGCAAAAATTCAAATTGTTTCATTAACTTTTCACGCATAGATTTTTTACCTCTAAGAAAATCTCAATTGACCACATCAGAGGCTCAAAATATTCTACGTGCAGATTACCGACGATATGTTGATCCACGAGACCGGAGAGGCGACAATCTCCTCGTCCAAAAAACCACCCAAAGCTTTCTTCATGCCTCAAAGGAGGCTCTTCTGGATCGCGCTACCCGTATCTTTTTATTGCATCATTTTAGCTGCAATGCAATCATGCAATAACGAACAATTATTAATTATAATCTTTAGGGTATTCGGGCCTAACCGCAGCGCTAATTAGTGTTATAGAATTTGTATTCATATCTTCGCGTTTGCCGCGGTTTTTGAAATGGTGAATATTGATAGGTCATCGGTAGCCATGATGACATCACATTGATGTAAGATAAGCCCACGTGACCAGATCATATAAGGACTGGGCTTCTGATTGGTTGATGGTATTTCTTTAAAGTCCTATATTTCTCTTTCAAAAGCGATTTGGAAATATATTTTTATAGAATAATTTTTGATGTTATAGGTTTTAGCTACTGAACTGCTTTAAAACAAATGTTTGACATTTTTTCATATATAAATTGATAGCTATAGCCGGGTCTACGTCACTTTATCGTTACCATAAGGATTCGGTAAAGTCGTCTATAAATGTTGACTTTGAGGCCGATTTTCAGGCATTTTGAGCCTGAATTTGCAAAAATGAGAATATGACTTCTGAAACAACTTTTTGTAACCTTTTGATCTAGCCAATAAAAATTTTTGCGACAATGTCCCTTTAAACGCGCATTGACGGGGGCGGGTACCCCCTGGTTTTTCGGAGACAGCAGAAAAACGGCGGCGCGTAGGCCGCCGTACTTGGTATACCTTTTCCTCTATTTTTAACTTCTGTGAAATTTTAGGTTGGTCATCTCGGTAGGTCCCAGTACAGGTCAGTGACCCGACCTCAAAAAAGTTTAAGATAGCATAAGTCGGAGCAGGGTGAACTTATCCGATTGAAACTCACATCACATAATGGCCCCACCGAGTTCTCTAAAATATGTTCCGGTATTTTTGATATCGATGACCTAAGGTCAGGTACGAGGCATGACCTCTCCATTGGAAATACATGGGAAAATGTTTTTACGGAATAACTCAGTAACGGATGGTGATGAGCATTTATTTTAGTGCATTAGACTCGCCTGGGCTTTGGGTTCTAATGATATGCATTTTATATAATTTGACCTGACCTGACCTCGGTCGGTCAATCTTGATTTGCCTGAGGTCAAATTATATCTTCGATTCGGCTTGCTAAGAGGATTCTATAGTTCAGTCGTTTTGTCTTCTTTCTTGTTCGATTTCATGGCCGAAAAACTGAATTTACATGTTATCCCTATGCGGGCTGTTTTGACCTCTCGTGACCTTAAATGTGACCTGACAAAAAATGGTTCAAATGTTTTCGATGGGAAGTGGATGGGCGCCAACGCCGTTTACTTTTGCACCTACCGTGGTTCTGGATTTGGGGGCGGTCCCCACCGTCAATGCGAGGTGGCTGCCGTATCGGTGTTAATACCGTCTCGTTCGCGCCGAGGGGAGGCACATGGGTATGTGTATCTGTTTGTTAATACGGTCTCGTTCGTGCCGAAAGGAGCCAGGTACATCTGTGTATCTGTCAGTTAATGCGGTCTCGTTCGCGCCGACAGGAGGTACATGCCTCTGTGTATCTGTTAATACGGTCTCGTTCGCGCTGAGAGGAAGCTAATGCGTGTGTAGCTGTTAATACGGTCTCAGACAGATGAGTCTGTGACCCTTTTGATTACACTCGCTGAGGCCTCTATGTAAATACTGAAACTGTCATGGGAGTGGGCGTGCAGAGAAAGTATGTTCTCTTTTATTTTGGCATGCACTGATGAATCGACACATTGACACGAATACAAATAGAATAAATGGAGTACACAGAGCTAAAGCAAACTCAACGCTTTGAAAGTCAATGGTTCAGCATATGTTGTTTCCGGTAATGGAACAAGCAGCCGGACAATACAATTCATTATCAGTCTGTGCAGCCTGCCGTCCTAGGAGTTGTAATCAAAGCTGATAATTCGGATCTTTTAAAGCACCTGAGCACACACTATGTCAATAAGTGCGTTAGAATAGAGAGAAGCTGGAACTTGCCTTGTTTTTATCCTGAAATCTTCTGATTTCAGCTATAAAAAGCTATAAATCTGGAAGGAGCCTAAACGGAGGGCAACAATAAAGCCGAATCCGACGAGTTTTCGCTTTAGGGCGAGTTCTTTGTTCTGAACAGGAGGTTGAAGGATTGCTGTCCCCACATTGTTGCCTGTGGTGACGCTCATGGTGATTATGAGGATGCTCCATATCGACGTAGTTTCCTCATAATCGCATATCAAAATGCAAAAAAAAACTGAGAGTGACACGGTGTCTTTTTAAACATCGACCAAGGAATGCGTCCAACCCATCGTCGGTCTGTCTCTGTACGATACTACGATACACCCCACCATGCCTCGGCTAAGCGAAGCATCTCGGAGACACAACACATCTCCACTGTGCAACACGCCTTGGCTGTACGACACACCTTGACTGTGCAACACGCCTTGACTGTAGAACACATCTCGACTGTGCAACACGCCTTGACTGTAGAACACATCTCGACTGTGCAACACGCCTTGACTGTACGACACATCTCGACTGTGCAACACGCCTTGACTGTAGAACACATCTCGACCTCTCCAACTCATGCAGGCACATAGTTCTTGCATGTAAATTGTCATAGACACCTAGAGCAGAACTATGGACCTTACCAACTTGAGCCAGCACCGAAACACAATTTTATGCGCCGCACTGAAAGAGCAAACCAAGCGATTTCGGTCGGGATTGGGAAAATGTACGTAGCTATATTAGTTCCTGACAAGCGAGGTTTACTAAGTACACCTCATCTCAGTAATTTCGCCACTTTTGACCTCTTGTGAACTCACTCCTGACCTGACCAAATCAATGACTGAATTACCTGCGGTTGCATTTCAAATCATTCAGATTTTTTTCTGTCTGCCCTTCTCTAGCCTTCTATCCCCTCGCCCACCATTGCCAAGGAGGTTCTTACCGACCACGGGAGCAAACGTTAAGTCTTCGGCACGCTCATTTACCGCCCTTTCTTATTGGAACACAGGAGGTAACTTGGTGACCTTCAGTAACAGTGTAAATCTCTTTCACTGAATGTCACTGATAACAAAGCAAAAAGTCATGATGTCACTTTTGACAAGCAAAAAAAACATTTTATCCTCAAGCAGTTTTTGTAGATTTACCTTGAGCTTTATCCCACACACATTTACCCCTGGGTCTCCCTGGACCCCGCATGGTTTTATTCTGAGTCTAGACAGCCAATCTTTAGCAAACGTGAAGGAGAATGAAAGCCTCGCCTTTCCTGGTCTAGCTCAAGTACGTCAAAAATATGGTCTGCGAAGCCACTTTGCACAGGTTGTGTGCTGCGCGCCTTGCGTAGAAGTGTTGTAGAAATATTCAATTTGAAAAATGGAAACCTTACACAGATTACTAAGTTCTCGGAAGGCCTGCTGGAGATAGGGTGCCATAAACCGCAGAGTGTTGTGGGAATGACCTATGACCCTAAAAAGATGATACAGATGACAGTAAAAACGCTAGAAGACTGGCAGCCTAAAACGCCAAAGTCCAGAAACTAAAACGTCTAAACCCTAAAAGCCCAAAAAGGCTACGTCAAGGTAAAGATAAGAAAAAAGCGTGGGATGAGGTTAATGCAACGTTTAGGTCTTGGACCGTCGTCAGGCGAGGGGTGAAAGGTGGAGGTGGCTAGAGGCCTGAGGTAAGCTTTTTCCAAATACCGAGTGACTGGAGGCCTAAGGTAAACTTTTGGTCGAAGCAAAAGTGTTGGCAGTCCCAATACCCTCTTGCCGAAGGAGAAAGGGAACATCGTGTGTGGTGTGTTTGTATGTCTGAGCATGCGTCTGAGTGGGTGTCCCCGTATGTCGAATTTACCGCAAGAGTGGCCAGGAGGATGTTTGGGTGTTGAGAGTAGGTCTGTAGCGCCGAATGAGGAATGATTCTGCGATTTTTCTGTTTGGGCCATCACTGGCGTGTTTTAGAATTTTGATGCTCAAGTTGTCTGCTGTCAGCTCATCATTCGGATGCATGGTGAATCTGTGTTGTCCGCAAGGTGTTTCCTGCCTCTTATTTCTAGCGTCACCTAAGTGTTCGTTGAATCTTAGTCTAACGGCCCTCTGGCTCTCACCGATATAAAATGACTTGCCTGGTTCGCAAAGCTTACAATCTATCCTATAAATTACATTTTTGGCATGACATTTCCCATGGATACCTGCATGACAGGCGTGGCAGAAACAGCCTCCCCAGGGCACTGCACTGGTTCCAGCGCAGATCTGACCAAAAGATCCTTCAGGGACCTGCCGCTTCTCCATGCCACCCGCATGGGAAGGCCAGAATTTCGAACGATCTGCTTGGTACAATCGTCTTTAGCGTAGATGTCACCAACTTGTATGGAAACATCCCTGTTGGGGAAGCTTTGAATGCGGTTGAGAGCCTTCTTGAGAGACATAGGAGCATCAACACATACGGGCTCAGCATCCCAGACATCCGCGTTCTGCTTGACCATTGTCTCACCAATAACTACCTCAGGTTTGGTGATAACTTTTATATGCAGATGCAAGGCATCGCTATGGGAAGCAGAGTAGCTCCCCCACTGGCCATCATCTTCATGAACTGGCTCAAATCTGTGATTTTAGCTAGCCCACATGATCAGCCAGTCGCCTACATGTGATATATCGATGATGTATTGGGGATTTGGACGCATGGCGAGGACTCTCTAGACTCTTACTTCGATTTTATCAATTCGTTTCATACCAGCATAAAATTCACCATCGAGCACACCGGCACGTCTGGTTCCATCCCTTCTTTGGATACGCTCATCACGGTTTCCACGTCCGGGGCATACACAACTGAACTTTTCTTCAAACCGATGGCAGCTCCAATCATCCTCCCTTATGACTCGGCTCAACCTTGCTCGCTCAAAAAATCTGTCATTCGATCTCAGTTTCTTCGGGCACTTCGTAGATCCTCACCCGGAAGCCCTCGTAAGAGGAGCCTCAAAAAGATTTTCGACCTCTTCTAAAAAAATGGGTACTAGACCGTTTCATAATGCACGACTTGTCAAGATTTAAGTAGCTGAGCAGTTTGCCTGGTTCAGTTTTTCGTGCTGATTTCGAATCTGAAAACTGTTTTTGTCTACCATGTACCTAAGTATTAGACCATTTGACATTTATGCGCCGTATTTGGCGAATTTTCTCAATCTTTAAGTTTTTGACAAAGTTATCTAATTTTGATAGAATCAAATAACCTTAAATCGAGAGAAGGTCAAAACAAGGCTATTTGGGCAGCCATTTGATTGAAACAGCAATCTTCATAAATAAGGAAACAGCCAGTGATGTCATTTCTTTACGTCATCGATACTTTTTTGCCTATATTTCTCTCAGTTTCTAAGTGGAAGCAGCAGAATGCAGGGTAAACTAATTCATGTTTCCTTGCTGCAAAGGCACCGCAAAAAGAACAGAAACCTTAACATTTGCATCTTTTCTAAAGACAATCATGATTGGCAGTCAGTTCAGTACCTATGTCGGGACCAATGGCGGATCTAGTGGCTGGGGGCAACAGGGCAATTTTCTCCCCAAACCAATCGATTTTCGCCGATTTTCTTTCAAAAATCTCTCACGATTTTGAGCCCCATTGCCCCACCCCAGTTGAAAGAAAGTCTGTTGTCAAAGACACAGCTCTTACAGCAAAACGCTTCCATGGAGGTACTTCAAGTCATCCTGCACTTCTGGCAAACCTCATCCACGTAGGAGGGAAAATTGCAGGAACTACCGCTCTCAAAGGCGACTGTGTGGCACCAGGGAAGGAGCGCAATTGCAGAGTCAGCGCAGCAGGCAAAGAAAGAGTTCCAGCAGAAAACCAAGGGACCTCTGACTGTTCACTTCGACAGTAAAATCATCGAGGAGATCATCAACAACCAGAAGTTAAAACAAGATCGCCTTGCAATCTTGGTGACTTCATCAAACCCTCCGCTCGAGCAGATTCTTGGAGTTCCACTCATTGCGAACTCC
This sequence comes from Lepas anatifera, assembly GCA_034440635.1. Taxonomy (NCBI): domain Eukaryota; kingdom Metazoa; phylum Arthropoda; class Thecostraca; family Lepadidae; genus Lepas; species Lepas anatifera. Next base: position 912,280 of record JAOTON010000074.1, read on the forward strand.
TCAGGAATGAATCAGACGGAAGCAACCGTAGCTTTGCTTGAAGAGTGGGGTATCGAAGATGACATCGTAGCCATGTCCTGTGATACAACGAGCAGCAACACTGGTAGGCTTCATGGGGCCTGCTCTCTCATCGAACAGAATCTTGGCCGGGCCCTGCTGTGGCTTTGCTGTCGACGGCATATATACGAGGTCCACATCAAGCGGATCTCCAGATGTGTAACAGGTAGAACATGCCGACCGGAAGAGCCTTTGTTCAAAACGCTTCAGCAAAAGTGGTTGGAAGTGACGGCAGATGAAAACCTTGCAATGAACCTCAACAAGTTTGACTGGCCGAAAGCACCAGCTTTATCCAGGAGCAGGCCCTGGAGACCAAATCCCAGGCAGAGAAGCTGCTCATGGCGGGAAATTTTCCACGAGCTGACTATCGGGAGCTTAATGAGCCACTCGTGATCTGGCTGGGGGAGAGGTGAAAAGCTTTTTTAAAGTTTCGCTGGACAAGAGCCTGCCACAGAGCCAGGTGCATGATGGAAGCCATCTACGCCCTGAAAATGGAGCTTCTGAAAATCAGCTGGAATTTCTGACAGAGGACGATGGTGAGCGAATTTCAGTCATGGCGGAATTTGTTGAACTATTCTATGGCATCTGGTTTCTGCATTGTGCTGTGGCAGCTACTGCTCCACATCAGGACCTGAACGCCTTTGAACAGATGCGAAAGTACAAAGCGGAGGGAGGGGAAAGGACTCAAGTGGCAGACGCTTGCCTGGAATCACTGAGCAGACATCGGTGGTACCTTGACCCTTCTCTGGTCGTGTTTGCCCTGGTAGACAAGGGAACGTCCCACGAAGAGCGGCAGGCTCTGCCCTGACTGTAGCGGACGCTCCAAGGACGCAGAGATGGAAGCAAGAGAAGCCTAAAAACAGTGAAGTTGTCCACGCGAAAAGTCAGTCAACTGTCGAGCTCCTGCCCAGTCTAGTCCAGCTCGCTAGACCTAGTTTCTGGCTTTCTTCTTCGAGGCTGGAAATGACTGAAGCTGACCTGTGCTGGCTTCGAGAGGACATAGAAGTGTGGCACCTCAGGGAAAGTTTCAAGACCTTCAACGCATTCGTAAATGGGCTGTCTGTCGTGAATGGCCCAGCGGAACGAGCCATCAAGCTCATTCAAGACTTCATCAGTGAGTCTCACGACGAAAAGCGGCGCCAGGAGGACATGTTGGCGATAAGCGCCACCAGAAAAGCGTGCAGCAACAGCTCATCAGAGAAGTAAGGTAACAAATGAGCCGGCACTAGTGATAGCATGCTGAAATAAACCAAACAACCATGGTTGATTGTGGTTCTGATCCAATGTGCTGAATTCACGGTCGAGCATGGGTGTCTAAATAAAATGGTGAGTTTCCGGTTGGAGTCGTCTTTATTCCATTCTCCCATTTTCAAGTGAAGACTGGCGAGAAAAGCGGGCAAATGGGCATCGAGAACGTAAAAATGACGTCGCCGGCTGTATGCTTGTTTCATAAATCCGTGATATGCAATTTGTGTTTGCCCAGATGGCGTTCTACTACCTTCTCTCGACTTTGATGTTATTTTTGTCAACAAAATTGGGAGTTCCTGTGTCAAAAACAAGAAAATTGCGAAAATTCACCAAATACGGCGCATAAATGCCAAATGGTCTAATACTTACGTACATGATAGACAAAAACGGTTTTCGGATTCTGAATCAGCACGAAAAACTGAACCAGGATAACTGCTCAGCTACTTAAAACCTGACAACTCATGCATTATGAAACGGTCTAATGGGTACCCGAACCATCTCCTAAAAAAGCTGCAGGTAGAAGCTCTAAATCCACGCCCCAGGCCACAAAACCGGGGTAATGATGCGCCTCTTGTTCTACCTTTCGTTGACGACGCTCTCAGTGACCAGGTCAAGCGGATCGTTCGAAATTCTGGCCTTCCCATGCGGGTGGCATGGAGAAGGGGCACGTCCCTGAAGGATCTTTTGGTCAGATCCGCGCTGGAACCAGTGCAGTGCCCTGGGGGAGGCCGTTTCTGCCACGCCTGTCATGCAGGTATCCATGGGAAATGTCATGCCAAAAATGTAATTTATAGGATAGATTGTAAGCTTTGCGAACCAGGCAAGTCATTTTATATCGGTGAGAGCCAGAGGGCCGTTAGACTAAGATTCAACGAACACTTAGGTGACGCTAGAAATAAGAGGCAGGAAACACCTTTCGGACAACACAGATTCACCATGCATCCGAATGATGAGCTGACAGCAGACAACTTGAGCATCAAAATTCTAAAATACGCCAGTGATGGCCCAAACAGAAAAATCGCAGAATCATTCCTCATTCGGCGCTACAGACCTACTCTCAACACCCAAACATCTTCCAGGCCACTCTTGCGGTAAATTCGACATACGGGGACACCCACTCAGACGCATGCTCAGACATATAAACACACCACACACGATGTTTCCTTTCTCCTTCGGCAAGAGGGTATTGGGACTGCCAACACTTTTTGCTTCGACCAAAAGTTTACCTTAGGCCTCCAGTCACTCGGTATTTGGAAAAAGCTTACCTCAGGCCTCTAGCCACCTCCACCTTTCACCCCTCGCCTGACGACGGTCCATGACCGAAACGTTGCATTTACCTCATCCCACGCTTTTTTCTTATCTTTACCTTGACGTAGCCTTTTTGGGCTTTTTAGGGTCTAGACGTTTTAGTTTCTGGACTTTGGCGTTTTAAGCTGCCAGTCTTTTAGCGCTTTTACTGTCATCTGTATCATCTTTTTAGGTTCCTAGGTCATTCCCACAACACCCTTACACAGATTATTCGATCGAACATAGACTTATTTATGGAGCCACTACAGAAAACTTAGCTGGCTAAAACCTGGAGGTGTTTTGAATATGCATTAGGTGAATAAGCGTTAGGTTAACGTACGTTAGTCAAATTCTGAATTGCGTATCATGCCTCTTCGTTGTGCCTTCATGTTTGGTGTCTCGATTTACTGAGTCCCGACGTTAGTAGGGTGGGCACTGGCGGCGGAACTGGACGGGGGGCAACGGGGCACGGCGCCCCCTTAAATCAGAAATTTTAACACTATCCCTATGGCGTTCACTCGAAAGAAATGGGTTGAAAGGCCCATGGTGCCCCCTTCTTAAATTCGGACGTTCCACTGTCACTGAGGCTGGGCCTCGGAAATAACCTGTCGAGGCTCCAGAGATTAGTCTGGGGCCTCATAACATAACAAGAACTCCTCTGTGTGGCTATCAGTCCACGCTTTCCCTGTTTCCATAGCCGGCTGTCCAGTGGTCGCCATAACAACCCCAGGGCGCACCGGTGCGTTCCAACGGTGCTACAGCTTTCCTAGGATTTTGCCGTATTCATTTCCGGTTAATACTGCTGGTTTGAATGCCACGGAAAATTGCCCTTCAAAATGCAAGACAGTAGCCAGATAATCCATTTCTCGGAAAAGAGGTTGTCGGAATTATCCAAACAAATATTTCAATGCAACAGGATTCATTGTTCCTAATTTGGATTGTGCTACGCTTAAATACCACAACACCCTTTTACTAGGCTCATAAATACGAAAAGCCGCTCAGACGCGGATGGAATCAGGAATTTGTGGCGACAAAAAACAGACACAACACGTACGCGACAACAACACAGACTAGCACAATCACATCCGTCAGAACAAGTGCACGATAGCGCATCACTGCATTCGCTACGAGGCACACAGCACCACGCTAAGGCGAAACATTGTCTGGCACGTCACTATTTATAGGCATGTGATTAATCGTGTGTTTATGTAGGTATGAACACCACTGTATGGAAGTACGATGAGCGCTGTGCGAAGCATGGGGCGCATACACTGATGCTTGTGTGTCTGAAAGTTGCCTCGTCCAATACATTCTCACTCCACTCAGAATCTCAACGGCATGATTTGCTCCCATCTCCATCCAGGTCCAAGCTCAATGCTGTAACCATCATGTGTGACAGTAACAGGGCATACTTCAAGGTCTGTCATCATTGAACAGGAGTCAGGGTGCGAGCGCCCCACACTTTTCACCGAAAATGTTCTATATTTCCGTCACTTTGGGCACAAAATCGGATAAATGTGCTACCAGCCAGCATGAAAGGTAACAATGATCCCAAATCCGATTAATTTTAGGCTTTAGATGTGACATTTTTGTCAGTAACAATGATAAAATTGAACGGTCCTCTCACTGGTTTCCCGGTTGCGACACTAATGGTTTCCCTCACTATTTTCACCGCCGTCACCACCCTGGTCACTCGTCGACAAACAGAGGGAGACACACGCAAGCCATCCTGACCGCGCATCAGGAGAAGTCCGACGCACCCCGTCTCAGAACCGGCGTCGCCTCCTTCGCTGCGCCGCCGTTCTCCGCTAGTCTGGCGGCGATGACATCACACCCGCCAGGTGGCAGGCGCGGCGGTGGCGGCGGCACATAGGTAGCGCTGGTGTTGGGGCAGCGCGAGCAGGAGCGCCGCAGGGCAGGTCGCTGCTGCGGCGCGTGGCAGTGCATGGCGAAGCGTAGCTCGTTCGCCATCTCCATACAAATGGATTGCTGTAAATCAGAGATCAGATATTGGTTAGCTTTTTATGTATGCAGTGGCAGCAGCTTTTTCTTGAGCAACTTTTCAATCTAATTTCAAAACAATCGAAGATTTTCCAAAACAATCGATCTTTCCTGGCTTGGGGTACAATCAAGGGAAGCTTCCAGGAGCGTGGATCTTTTTAAATCATTCAGGGTGCCTAGATTTGAAGCAATATCAATATCTACAACATTCAAAGGAATGGCAATATGTAACATGTGTTTCGGCCTTTTCACATGGCCGTTGAAGAGCATTAAACCTGCTTAAGATCCCGAAAAAACGAGCATTTAAAATATGTTTCAGCACTACTTTGACGTTGATTGGGGGTGCTTGGATACCCCGAAAGATTAATAAGTCTTCACTGTTGGAAGCCGCTCTTCCTTTGCACTGCCCCGACAAAAGCAGGCATTAAGATTTGGTTTCAGCAGTCAAAAAGTGCAGCTGTTTTATATATTCTATCGCTTAATTCGCGCACTGCCTGTTTTTTCCGAACTGGCCGGAGAACCGCTACTTGCCAAATAACGATACTCCGCCGTAATTAAGAGAATTCAATGTTGCGTCATTTGGTGGAATATTTTTGGAAAATCGGTCGAAACTTATACGATTTCAAAGTCAAAACCTATATTTTGAGATCGCCGCAATTGTGCGGTCGCACCAGTTCGTCTGTCATGGGAGACCAACTGGTGACGTTATAACGCCATAAATGTGTCAAGGTCATTTAAGGTCAAGGTCAAGGTCAAAGGGCACAGGTCAAGATCATATCAGCATTGTCAGTGTTATTGACCCCAGTGATTTCGGTAAAATGGCTTTACCCAGTATGACGTGTATTATTCTATGACGTCATAGTTAAGATAACTCAATGTAAGAGTGAAGATCACAGGTCAAGGTCAAGGGTTAATCCTCGTTTCCTTACCAATGGTTGCGTGGTGCTTGCCATAGTATAATTATAGGGAATATTGTATATATTGTATAATACTGTAACTTCATAGGTCAATGACCTTGAATGACCTTGACCCCAAAACTTTGGACTTTTTACGCTCAGCCACTAGGGTGCCCCTAAAATGACAGAAATTATCGCACTGACTCCTTATTTGGAGGAATGATGCATCCACCTGCAAATATCATAAATGCAGAATTTCAGATTTTAATTTTTATATTTGGTGATTCGTCACACTTTTTATAAATGTGATTTTTACAAACTTAGCACATATCCTAGCCTGCCTAACTTGAATAAATGAGTGCTGCACAATATAATTCATAATCGCTATGTGTACTGGTTTCTAGAGTAGGATGCCCCTGGAAAACGAAAAACGATGACATACTTTTTATTTGGAGGAGTCGTGTATTCATATGCATGTATGTACCATTTAAATCTAGAGTTTCAGTGTTCACTTCTCACGTTTTTCGGTCTGCCTTAAAATTTTGTGTTTCAATTCAATTGCATCGCTAGAAGGGGCGGGGCCATATATCACTAGGTGGTGTGCATCAGTTGAGGAGCATACATCTCTTGGGGGTATGACTAGGGTACCGCTCGAGGGTGAGTATACTTCACAAGAAGGCGGGCTACACTACAAGAGATAATTCTAGCACAGCTCTAGATTGGCCTTGGTGGTGTTCTTCACTCTAACCCTGAACTCCTTTACCACATGAAAGAGCGCCTGGTGCTGATCCTTGGACTCCACCCTCTTGATGAAGTCGGTGAAGAGGTGGGTTCCGCGCTCCGCTAGGTTGTTGACGATTGTGAGGTTCCTGGTGAACAATTGCAGCTTCCTGCAGTCGGGAGAGCTCTGCTAGGTGGAGACAAGGTCAAGCAGTCAGTCCTTGGAGCCTCTGAGCTGAAGCAAGTCAAACACCAGCCATGACCGAGCTCCGACCAGGGGTGGCATGTTGCCTTTTGAATCGGTCGCACCGTGGGGAAGTACAGGAGAGGTTTGCTTACCTGTGTTCATCCTCACCCTCTCGCTGTTGTGCAGCTCCCTATCCATATCCTCCCTACTCCTATCTTCCAGTTCAGTGCCAGTTAGAGCTAAAGTGATGAGCTGCGGGGTAAGGTACCAGAGGTGGGGGAACGCAGAGCTCAGCACTTCGAAGGTCAGCCCGGAATTTATGAGACAGAATTTAGCATAGAAAAGCAGAACGAACTCCGCTATGGACTTGACCTGGAATTGCTCCTTCTCTGACATCCTGAAGATCCTACTGAGCAGCTTGATCTTGAGGATATAGATACCCGTACTTATCCACCGAACATTATGATCTGGACCCAGAAGCTTGAACGTGTACCCCTGCGCCTCTCCTCCCAGGCTGATCACCACCAAATCAGGTGGTGGTCAGCCATGAACTCCTTGTAGTCGTCAAGTCCACTTCTTGCAGATTTCCACCACCTTTGCTGATATTTTGTAGTCCTTGATGATCATCTTCAGACTCTTACTCTTACCGTCGTCTTCCTTGTCATATTCTTTCCCTAGGATGAGCTTTGGTCCAAAATTTTGGACCCACACAGCCTTCAGCTCTTCTGACACCCTTTTGCCAGCCTCTGCGAGACTGTGACTCTCCAGCAGGGTTAGGAGCCGCCCGAGCACAGCGCTAGGTTTAGGCAGCTTGGAGTGATGTAGTGAGGCAAGAGCCCCAGGATGAAGAAGGAAGGTCTACTGGAGGTGCTTCCAAGGAGGGCCTGACAGGTGTTGTGACAGGAACCTCCTGCTTTGGTCTGGGAGGTAGCTTAGCTGCAGTAGGTGAGGCGGCATCGGAAAGTCTCTGGAGATGACACATCTTCACTCAGGATCTTCAGCTGACTTCTAACCTTCCCTCTAGGCCTCCCCCCTCTTCTTACCCTTCTCTACCTCCATCGCTACTAGATTCCATGTCCTAGATGCTCAGAAACACTACCTCTATCGCTACTAGATTCCACGTCCTAGACACTCAGAAACAATCGCAACATGCTAGTGCGTAGTCCGGATGCAAAGTGGAGAAAGAGCTACAGACCATCTCAATAATTGTGTGTTGCACCGTGCACACGTTTGGTTTCGATTCCCATGGCAGTGGGTCAGTAAACCAGTGAGCATAACAAGTATGAAGTGTATTGTGCAGCATTTATACATTGCAGTTAGGCAAACCGGGATATATGATAAATTTGTGAAAATATAATTTACAAAATAGTGTGGCGAATCGCCAAGTATGAAAATTGAAATCTGAAACTCAGTGTTTATGATATTGGTATATGGACAAATCATTCCTCCAAATAAGAAGTTTGTGTGATTGTTTTTTTAGGGGCACCCTATTAGTCACAGCATTTCCCAATGAGTCCCCAGCACGCCCAATATTTGAATTTAATGACACTATTTGACCTTGAAAACATTAATCAAGATCAATAAGATTGGCTATAATGTAGATCACCATGGCCTCCACCCAGAACCCAACGGGCGTTTTTCTAAGCCTCTTAGTTTCCTAGATCTCAGTGGCCTATCAGCCCCCCATCCAGTGCGTGTTCGTGCCAGACCCCTCTTCAGTGTGGGTTTTAAGAAAAAGGTGGAATACCATCCCAAATGTTCTTCCTCCATGGAAATTTTTATTCATGTATCGATGAAAATGTGAAAGTCGTTCTACTCACCCGATCAGTTTGAGCGTTTTTCTTTGAGTTCCAACAGAACTCGAGTACGGCCACGATGATGGCCAGCGCGAGTCCGCAGAGCAACACCACAAACACACCGCCTGAGGGTGCACACGGACACAGGCATTTTCAGCGAGGGGGTCGCTGGATCGCTGTCCCCGGGGCACAGTAAACGCGTGGAAACCGGACTTCTGCCTCAGAAGTTTGTCGGGAGTCATTTTGTAGGGGAACCGGATGTTCCGCTCCAGGTCGTGTACAGAAGGTTGATACGTTCTTCCACCGACCACGTCAGTTCAAAGAACGGACCATAGATGTACCATCCTCACACGTAAGCAACAGAAAAATAAAATGCAAAGACTAGTTGAACAGAATAGAAAACATAGAATTGTTCACAAAACGTGGGCATATGTCCCCACTATTGACAAACCAGCAATGCAGTGTTGTGTTGTCCCTCAGTCTTCTGCAGCTAGAAATCTGCGCCGGTATTGCATGTGACACCAGTCCAGCAGTAGACCGAGCCTTCTCAAAGTTTACCTTCGTGTTTGCCTCCAAAAACTTTCAAAGAATATGAGGGGCTGCTGAACGATTTATCTACAGCTTATCACACCCCGTAAAAATTCAGTTCGTAAATAGAACAATGTTTCGAAAGAACCATTTAAGGTTTGTGTGTGTGTTTTTTAACATATACGATCCCAGGAATCTCCATCCGAGCCTGAATTCAGTTATTGGCATGTGGGGCAAACTACGACATATTGGCACGCAGTGTGGTCAAATATCCCTCATGTCAGGGATTTAGAAAAAAACCGTGCCTTTACAGTTATCGATACCCTTGGTGATACCAATGATAATTACAATCCTCTCCGACCAATGATTTCAAGATTAGACCCACCCACAGTCCCACAATATCGATATGCAACAATACTTTTGAGCAGTTGTTCGTTATACATGCTATAAAGACATGTGGAATATACCGTAAATTAATCACTGTTTTGTGAGAAAAAAACTTACAAAATATTGCTGTGGGAGTAGAAGGTATTTTCTAAGAAATATTGCCTTTTTGTGAACTGCAATATTTTGAGCCTATTTGCTCCGGCACATGACCTCAAACCCAAAACGAGAGACGCCAATGAGAGGCCAGCTGACCGATGTTTTCGATGCCGAGCTCGCTGGCTTTGGAGTCCTTCTTCTTCTCGTCCCGGTTGCAGATGTCGCCTGTGTCCTTCCACCACTTGTTGTACAGCATCTGCACCACCCCGGTCTCCTGCAGGTCCAGAATCGCCAGCGAGATCCTGTCCCTCCACGGCGACCCTGCGGGTTACACCGGTCAACCAAGGTTGGCCTGAGGACGTGTGGCAGCCGATGACATCCCGGCCACAGCCATAAAGACACATAAGTGCAGTTTACACAGTGATGTAAAAAGGCATGGCACAGTAAGATACAGCCGGGCACATGTGCCGGCGATGCCGAGGAGGAATTTTTTAGGCGAGTGGTAAGATAGGGCTACACTGGGGAAAGCTGTAGCTTCTTTCTGAGGATAACTTGCGTCCTTTAAAAACACCAGATCTGGCGTTATCTCCAAATTCCACTGGATTCCTGGCTGCACGTGGGCTTGGGTTGGTTTGGTTTGACGGATCCAAGCCAGGCGCGCGCCCAGCGAGGAATCCAATGAGGTATTGAGACAACGCTGGATTCGGTGCTTTCACAGAACACAAGTGGTTGTCAAAAAGTTACCATTTTTGGGTTTTAGCCCTATCCACTTACCCTAACGAATTCATCCCTGGTACCGCCAGCAAGTTTTTCCCTGGCATCCCTGGCACAGCAAGGCACAGGCAGGCGGTTGGGGGCTGGATGTACATACCTTGATGTGCCGTGCCTTTTAACCCTCGCCCACCGGGGGGCCATCGATGGCCCCTAAGGTTTTTCCGGGATAGCAGAAAAACAACGAGGCGCAGCACCGCGGTTGAGGGCTCTACCTCTCTGCATCATTTTCATCATCCCTGAAATTTTTTAACCCGGGTACCCAAGTTCAGGTCACCAGACGAGGTCAACCAGGTCACCTCACTTCACCTTTGAGCTCTGTAAGGCTACATTTCAAAGTCGATCGATTTGAAACTTCCTACACTTCATGACCCCTCCAGGGTCTACAAGGTGTATATCCGGGATTTTTCGATTTCGTGCCTGAGGTCAGGTCACGAGGCGACCTCTCCCATTGGAAAAGCATGGGGAAAGCTATTTCATGATATAAAAGCCACAAAAATGATTGCAAATACTCAGACTGCTCAGAACAACGTTTTTGGACACCCTTTCACGGATCCCAGGGTCATATTTGCCCTTTGACTTTTCTAAGGTCATCCAGGTCACCAGAGGTCAAAACAGTATTTTGACAATAACTTTTGACCTAATTGAGCTAGAGCGGTGAAACAAACACCATCGTGCTTGTCTTGTCACTGGCTTTCATTTGATATACGGCAAGATCACTTTTTGACCTTTCGTGAGCTCAGGTCATATTAGGTCACGAGGTGACCTCTGGCGGTCAAACCAATGGCGGGAGGTCTTTACGTTCAACATAGCGGAAAAGTACTGGCAATTTGCTATCAAATGTCTTTACCAGGCCTAATAGCTCTAATGACATAGAGTTATGCCCAGTTTGCTTAATCATTGCATATTTGAGTGAAAATAGCCGATCTTGACCTAATTTGACCTCTGGAGGTCAAACCATTGACCTGAGCACTAAAACATGGAAGTAATTTCTTACTGAATTCACGCGGCTTTTTTGCCTTTGCGTTTGCGCTAACGCCCATATTTTCGGGTTGAGGGGGGCCATGATGGCCCCCGGTGGGGAAGGTGGCGCCACCCCGGTGGGGTTAAATTAACGTGTAGTATGTACTATAGGGGAGCATATGGAGCCAATGCTGCTCTGGAGGATGCGATGAATACGTAGTATGGTAAGCACAAGAACAAAGTGAAACAAAGCAAATTTCTGGTTGTATTTCAACTGGTGTATCTGGCTTGGAAGACAAACAGTTCACTTTCTGACATAGAGCGCACACTTTTAATTCACAACATAGACGCACTGTCTTAGTGTATTATTTACCAGGTTAGATTTAAGGGAACATGGATAAATTCTAGTCCGGATGTCCAGATTTCGGACGATTCGCATTCCGACCATATCTAGTAGTTAATGCACATATATCTCACTTTTGGGGGAGAGTGGCTCAAGGGATAGCATCCATGTCTCCTGAGCCACTGGCCCCGGGTTCTAGTCCCGGCAGAGCCTTTGAATAAGTAGATTGGATCCCCAAGATCCCTCGCAACAGGGTGAGAATCGGTGACGTCGTATACCCGTGGAAGTTGGCGCCTCGTTAAATCCTATCTGAATTATTATATCTCACCTTTGACTTAAGATGCACTTTCTTTCCCTTTGCTAGCAACTTTAATCTTGTGGAAATTCTGATTAAGCCAAAAGGCCTTTAACCTAAGACTTAGGTAAGATAGAAAGGCTTGCAACTGGTTAGCTATGAAAAAATGGTAAGTATCTCTACCACATTGTAGTGAGTTGAAAACATCACGACCATACCCAACCATAACAAACTGTCCAATAATTGGCTGCTACCCATTTGACACCATCAGCCAGGTCACCTGCGGAGGTGGCGATGCCGTAGCCCTTGCTGTCCAGCAGTCCGCCGACCTGTGTCAGGTTACAGTTGCGCTGCACAATGTAGTCCAGCTGGGTGCTCTCCATGAGGTAGGCGTAGTTGCCCTGCAGAACGCGCTGCACGCCCTCCTCGTAGTCGGAGACGAACACCGATGGACGCTTCGACGACATGAAGCGCCACATTTTTTTGTAGATGTCGATCTTCGAGTCCTACGTGGAGGCCAGAATGTAATCTCTAAGCAATTAAAATGTCAAATGGCTCTTAAGCCAGTAAAATATGTGCAACAACATATAGAACATATATCAAGTAACTGCCGTATTCTCAACCAACCAATGGAACACGTTTCACTTGAATTCCGACACCAAAAACATCATCGAGTAGTTGCACAAAAGCCGTCACAATGTGTTTCCCGCAGGACGGCTCCTAAAGGGAATGTGGCAATTTTATAACGTGATTTTAACTGAGATAGCCAAGTTGTAAAGTAAGTCGGAAAACCCGGAACTCTATATATCATTTGTCTTGGAACTCGATATTTCCGTAGAAAAAAGCTAAAACCTACCCGAAATGTATGTACAGTCCCCCGTAATTGAAATTGCCATGACTAGGCTCGACCGGTTAAGGATGGATATCTCGCAACCTATGGTGCCTCTAGCTTTACAAACGGGTTCATCGTGTGCATTTTTTCAAGAGCTTTCCAGTGGTTTCCATTATTTCTTAATCTGACAGCTGGGTAAGAAATTTTACATAATTACTGATTTTGCTGCATTCTGACGGGGCAGTCTTCGGCTGACTTGCCACCGCCTCTGATAATCCCTGACCCTCTCGCCCATACCTGGACCACGTGACCTCACAGATGAATGGGCAGTTGGCATTGCGCCAGCTCATTCAACCCTCCCGCAAATCTCGTCGTGTCTGAGGGGTACTCGTATTACAATTGCTCCCACTGTGTTGCTGTGTGCTGGACATCTGGTGTCATTGGCCTGGGGCAGTGCAGTGGCAGAACCACGAGTGACTTTTTGAGGTGGGGTCAAAATCCAATACGATGGTCACAGGCGGGAAAAAACATCAGAATCACATTTTTTGCGGGGGGGTAAACAAATTTCCCTCCTGGTCCGCTTTTCCCTCCTGCAATAGCTTTTCCGTCCTGGATCCGTCCTTGTGCTTGGGTTGCGAAACATGTTAGCTGTCACTGGGTGCCGGGGCTCTCATCACCTGTCTATTTATTTGAGAAGGAAGCTGGTAAAATGGCTGAACCAGTGATATAACTTTGTTTTTAGGTTCTAAAAACCGTATCTTTTAGAAAAGCGCCAGAAGAGCGGACAGTGGGAGCCATAGGCGGATCCAGGGGGAAAGGGATGCAGGTCTTCCTCGGCGCCCCTAAAATGATCACAGCACTCCTCTGAAGGGACGATGACGCCCCCTGAACTGTCACTTCAAATCCCCCTCCCCCAATATTGAAAAATGCGAAAATAGGCGCCCCACCATAGGACTTGGCACCACGTGAAATGTTTTGCCGGCCAAAAGTGGCACCCGCTTGGTACGGATGGCGTCCCACCCCCTGGCAAGGTGACCCCATCGGCGATCCTGGATCGGCCTTAGGTATTTTCAGGCCCCCAATTTTCATTAAACATCCCAATTTAAGAAACACTGAGAAAAATCGGACATTGTGTGGGGAGTATTTTGCAAATGTCACAGGGAGCATGAACCTGACGAGGTTTTGTTTTTAGAAGGGACATTATCTTGTCTACAGGAGGTTTGAACATTCACTGGCTCCATCACTGTTTCGTCGTTGGCGACGATTATGTATTATCGCTCTTTTCTCAAGATAAATGGGCTTAATCCCGTCTCCAACATTTGCAGCCCGATAAACTTTGCAGAGTCTATTTCTCGGGTGCAGCAAAAACCTGCCCTTGATTGACCCAAATCACACAGCCGTCTCCTCTCAACCAACGACAGCCATTGCTTTAACCCTATTTCCGTCAGGCTCCCGGCTACCCCCTATTTCCGGCAGGGGGGCAATATCGGCCCCCCTAAGATCTCGTAATCTAACCGGCCGATTTTGAAAATTCAAAGTGCTATAGATTCCCCTGACTCTAAACTTTATTTTGAAAAAAGAAAATTTCAAAATTTTGATTTTTAAGGAGAAAGTCGTGCAAAATATACAATTTTTGTGTATTTTTTAGATTTTCCATAACCCTTGTCTCTGTGGTACGATTTTCACAAAACTAGTTCAGATTTACAAATAATTGACCCAAAATTGTCATATACTCGAGTTACGCAAAAATTCGAAATTCAATGGCAGTTCCAGGACCAGGACTATGAGGGGAAATATATACAACCTAAAAAGTTTTTGTTACGCGGATTAGAAGCCGTGATATACTGCTTGGCATCTTTGACACATAAATAAATGAAAAAAGTGAAAAACTCATCAGGGGCGGATGCAGTAAGGTAAAACAGTGGGGTAAAATACATCCCAACAATATGCGAGTGGTATGCATGAGTATATTAGTCCCTCGACTAGTTGAAATTTATTTCTGATAATTTTTACCCTCCCATGGCAGCTCTGGGAAAGGGGGTGACATAGGCGGATCAAGGACTCTCGTCGTGGGGGGGGCGGGTGGGGGTGATTGGAAACACATTTTTAATATACAACGATATTGAGTCGCGGCGGTGATACTGGCTGGAAATATGCATTTTGAAAATGTGTAGTGACTGGACACGCCTCTGGTAATCTAGAATTTGGTTATAACTATTTTGAATTTTCATATACCCAATTGTATTCGCCCTGGCACGGCTGTAAGCAGTCTTCTCACTTACTAACGTTTAGTCCTTCTTGATAACATTCCCCCCATTTTGAACTGCTGTAACCGCCCCTGATGAATACAAATAGTGACAATTGTGAATGCACTATCATCTCACATAAAAAATGATATAATAAAACCATATAACTGGTATCAGGATCAGCAGAGACGGCTTCCTTTTACAAAGAACCCATCGCATACGATAATACTTGGTTTGTGGATAGAACCTCCCCAAAAACCCAGCCATAGCTCCGCCCCTGGTAAATATATAATATTGACAATTTCAGAAAACCTGCCTGTACTAGTTTTAGGAAAAGTCAGGAAGTTTCAAAGTTCTATCGCAAGCCGTTTCGGAGATATTCTTGAAAAACCTTAGGGGGGCAATATTAGCCCCCCTGCCGGAAATAGGGTTAATCCGCGCCCCGGTGAGTCTCCAAGCCACCTTCGCCCTGGTGGGGTGTTTGAACACCCCTTCGAACTCGGCCCATATACGGGCAGGATAGCGAAAAACGCGGAAGCTGGTGGATAGCTCACAAAAATTCGTGAGGAAACTATATCAGTCACTTTTTGGCTCAGGTCAATATTATAGCCATGAAAGGTCAGAGAAAGTGGCATTTGAGTGTTTTGGGCTCTAGCGTCTGACAGAGTTGAGCTAGAATCATTTCTTTGGCCCCATTTGCTTCATCTCGTCACGGCGAATCTAGTTATGTATAACATGACCATACTAGGTCAAAACACAATCTCAGTAAGGTCAAGGTCCTGACCTAAGGTAAGGTCAAGGTCCCTCTTTAACCTAGCATTGTCTATATGCATATCAATCGACTCGCAGTAGCAATCGTAACGCAATTATATCAAAATAAAAGCTGTATCAGTATTTCATCCAAAGTTATTGACCTAAGCCTGAAAACTGCTTAACTAGCCCCAGATGACCTCTCAGAGATTACAGGTCAAAAATTGCAACATGAACCTGGAAAGGGGCCCAGGATACTACGATTTGAAGAATATGAAGATATTATCAGATGGACTACACAAATACAGCCCAATTTCTGTTTTTTTCCCTGTATTTCCAATGGAGAGCCCATGGTCCGTACTTGACCTTAGGTCATCGATATGAAAAATCCCAGAATAAATGTTGTAGCACTCAGTGAGCCCATTATGTGGTATAAGCTTGAGTCCGATATATGTACCCATTTCTTACTTATGCTACCTTAAACAATTTTGTGACCTGACCTGAGATAACCCAAGCCTAAAATTTTGGGGAAAGTTGCAGAATCGGTCAAGAAAAAGGTGTGCCAAGTACGGCGACGCTTCGCGCCGGCGTTTTTTCGTGCCATCGGAAAACCCGAGGGGGATGTTCAAACACCCCTTCCCCGGGGCGAGGGTTAACTTGGGGGAGGGAATTTCATTAAGCTGGCCTCTAGACTGACATCACTTGGTGCAAGCTTGGCAGAGCGGTTAAAATAGTCTTTAATAATAATTGTTGGGGTTAGACGACGCTCCAACTCCAAAATTATATGGCGTCACCAGCTCTCACCCTGTAAGTAGGGATTTGGTGCATCAGATCAGCATATTCAGGGAATCTGCCGGGACATGAACACAAGGAGGTGAACCCGGAGGGGCTGAGCCAGGGGATTAGCGCTAGGTTTTTTACGCTCTTTTGGCAACACCCCAACTTATGGGAACGATACTCATATTTTATCCTGCAAAACATTGCATAGTTTTTACAGTATTACAAAGGTTTAGAAGCCTATGCAGCAGCTTCAGCGGCGATAGTGATCGTTGTTGTGTGTATCACCAGTGGTAAAATTGGGCAGTGATGGATCTAGCCGGTAGGTTTGGTGGGACAAACAAAAATCGAAAAGCAAAAAACGTCACGCAGTAAAAGCTTTCGCCACAATCTAACTAACCGGTAGGTTGGGGGAGGGGAGTGGGGAGTAAACATAAGTCGAAAAGCAAAACAAACAGACTTCACTGGGTGAAATATATTTCTTATATTTATTATATATTATCACATATATTTATTACATATATGTGGCCACAAGATGCTCGCTTTCGATATCCAGGGATAATTCACCTAAATACGATCTTACATATCAAGAAAACCAGGCTCCAATATTCACACTGAAGTTGACTGGCTCTGTTTGAAGTTGATTGGTTCAGTTGAAGCACCAACACCCTGCTTATGAACTTGAAAGGAGCCGGGGAAAAGATCGACAGCTTGGGGAGGGGGACAACATCGTGGTTTTGCTCCGAGCTTTTTCGTTCGGGGAGCAAATACGTATTGCCCCCCCCAACTTGGGTCCGCCACTAAAACTGGGTGCGGTTTGAGGGATCTCACTGCCACGTGCCATGACAGGAGGTAGGAGGGCAGCGAATAATGAATGTTTTCCTGATAAAACCCACTAACTCGAGAGCTACTACTCTTTGGATTTTAGTGCGACATTGGTTCCAGTTAATGTTGGTGGTAAAATTTTTCGAGGTGTTGCTGAAATGAAAATATTTTGCGATAAACGTATCTAAAATATTCTGGTTGGGTGAAACCAGAATATTACCCGGGGGACCTTGTAACCAAAGCCTAAGCTGCTCCCTTGACCTGAGAGGGTATATTACCAACAGAAACATAATACATATCACCAACAAGATATTATACATCAACGTATTATATTACCAACAAAAGGCATGACTAAAATTGGACTGGAAACTTGAATATTTGTTGACCGTCAGTTACAGCTGCTGGGGGAATGAACCCAACCCTTCGTAGTAGCTTAACACGCATAGATAGCACCAAAAAAATAAAAAAGTTGTGTTGTGAGCTGAAAAATATTTGTATAATGGTTAACAAAAAAGCGTGATTGTCTAGGACACATAGATACTTGTTGGGACAGAATTGAGATGCTTCAAACTGCGACACCTCCTTTGATTGGTTTAGGACCTTCCGCAAAAAAGTCAGTAATAAAAAACTGAACAATGACAGGTATTGCGAAAGCTCCGATTCTGTAAATTTCTTGAAATTTTTGCAGGGAATAGATAGTGTTTGCTTATCCTCAAAATTTCACAAGGGACTCAAGAGGAAAATGAGTGTTAAGTTGGACCGGTTTGGGCTCAGCCCGAGATATTATCCGTATATTGTTTTGGGACTTCATTGAGTTTAGATGTTTAGCCTCGATAAGCTTTTTTAAGAACTCCCGCAGCCTAATATTGAACCGCTTGGACTGAAGGCTGTTTTAAGCTCAAATTCTGCGGAGGTATCATCGATGCAATCCTTCGAAAGCCTAGCTGACTCCAGAGAGGCCCCTAGCTATCATGCACCCTCAGCTGTCACCTCAACTTAACGTATCTGTATTGGTTTTTGTCACCCGGGGAAGAGGTGTATAAACATTTATCACTATCTTTGTAGGATATTATACGTATATATATATATATATATATATATATATATATATATATATATATATATATATATATATATATATATATATATATATATATATATATATATATATATATATATATATATATATTGTGAAATGGTTCAGTCGAATTCAATTCCGACAATTCATACAAAATTATTAAAAAAGGCAAACACAAGGGGTTCCGAAATCCATCTGTTATTTTTCTTAAAACGAACATCGGACGAAAATTGTCATCATGTGTCTCGTGCATAATCTTTTCAAGATCTTACGCAACACCCTCCCCCAAGTGAAAGATTAGGTCACACTTACACAGCCTCCAAAGGATAAACTTGCTGAATGGGTCAGACAACTTCACCCCCACTAGATTTACGTACAGTTACAGATCGCACCAAGCCCCTCCCCCAAGTGAAAGATTAGTACACACTTACACAGCCTCCAAAGGATAAAGTCGCTGAATGGGTCGGACAACTTCACCCCCACTAGATTTACGTACAGTTACAGATCGCACCAAGCCATCCCGGCCAGGGTGAAGTAGAATGACCCGACCTATTTGCCAAAGAACTGGACTCCTATTTGGGTTGTCCCCAATGAGTACTGCATCTCCGACAGCGGGAATCCGGGCTTTGGAGCGGGGACCGAGTCTGAGCTGGCAAAGATATTCTCTCCGCCAGCGGTTCCACAGATGGTCCAGAGTCTGACGCTGATAACGCCACCGGCTTCTTAGATAGTCCGAGTCGTTTGCTGGATCTGTCGGCGGAACAAAGCGACGTCCTCCGCGGAGGAAGTCGTTGGGTGAGAGGGGCGTTATGTCTTCTGGGTCGTCGCCCACGGACGTCAGAGGTCGAGAATTAATCACATTTTCGATCCGATACAGTATGGTTTCTAGCTCAGCGAACGTTAGTAAACTCTTGTAAAGTGTCCTTTTGAGGGCATCTTTGGTGGTCCGTATCAGACGCTCCCATAACCCGCCCCACCAGGGAGCTCTTTGCACGTTAAATCTCCATTTGACGCCCCGATGGGCGAGCAGAGGGGCTGCACCATGAAAGTTTGTACCGTTGTCGCTGAAAACTGTGCTTGGCTGTCCACGGCGAGCAGCGAAGCGCTCGAATGCTTGCATGAAGTCGTCGGTGGAGAGGCCTTTCACGAGCTCCAGATGTACGGCTCTAACGGACGTGCAAGTGAAGATAGCGAAGTACACTCTGCTGACCACGTCACCTTCCTTGACATATAGAGCGCCTCCCAGGTCAACACCAACGTGAGTGAACGGTGGGCCCTCCGTTACCTCTCTCCTCAGGTAGTGGCGCTGGCTCCTGCGAGTAGGATTGCATGTGAAATATCTGACATTTTGGACACGTGTGTATAGTTGCCCGTGTCTTCTGGCGGAGGCGAAGCACCCAGAATCTCTTCCTGACTTCAAACATCGTCTGCTGCACTCCGGCGTGGCACAGATCAGTACGAAGACCCAGTATGAGAAGATACACATAATGATGGTCCGCCGGCAGCAGTACGGGGTGTTTTTCGTCAAAGGAAAGCCGTGACTCCTGCATGCGTCCTTTAACTCGAATAGTGCTTCCTTCCAGAAACGGGTTCAGATCAAATAATCTTGATGTCTTGGTAATGTTATCCCCGTTCTGCAAGAGACCTCTCTCTGTGTTGAACGACTCCTCTTGCACCGCAAGTATCCATTTCTTCTCGGCTTCACATAGCTCGTTGGGAGTTAATTCCCCTAACTGCTGACCTCTGTGACGAAACTTGCTGACTGCACGAAGCACCCACGCAGTGACACGATGCAATCTTCGCAAAGAACTCTAGTTCTCCGGTGGAATTAGGCTGGTGATGCCTATTTTTATAGCCTTCGAGACACAAATGTTTATATCTGAAGATGGCCTTCTTTCTTCTGTCTGGCAGTCCCGTGGCTCCTCTAGAGAAGTAAGTGGCCACTGATCTCGAGGTTCACGGAGCCAGACTGGTCCAATCTGCCACAGCTCGCTACCGATCTTATTGGCAGACGCTCCTCTTGATGGTAAATCTGCAGGATTGCAGGAACCCGGGCAGTGGCGCCAGAGCTGAGGAGGAAACTTCTCTTGTATCTCCGCCACCCGGTTTGCTACGAACGTCCCCCAACGCTTTGGATCACTTCTGATCCATGCAAGAGCTACCGCTGAATCTGTCCATAAAGTGACTTCTTCACATTCCACCGCCAGTGAAGCTAAGACAAATGTTGTCAGTCGAGTACCTAAAATCGCCCCCATGAGCTCGAGACGAGGCAGAGACATTTCCTTGGTTGGTGCGAGTCGAGACTTGCTCATGACCAGCCGCGTATCGATTGGACCAACCCCACAGGTGCGTAAATATACGGCAGCGGCGTAAGCTTCTTTGCTGGCATCGCAAAATGTATGGATGGACAGCTTCTCAACGTTAGTCGAGGCAAAAGCTCGTGGTATAGTCAGATTTTCCAAGAAGTCCAGATCTTCAAGCCAGTTCCGCCAAAGCTGACTCGCCCCTTCCGGCAGGCCCTCGTCCCAGTTGACACCAAACATCCACAGCTTCTTCAGCAGTAGCTTGGCTCGCAGCGTGAAAGGCGAGATCAGACCGCAGGGGTCAAACACTCGAGCCGATATGCGGAGCACGTTGCGTTTCGATTCCCGCAGCCCCATTCCAAGCTTCTTCAGTTCCCTTCCCGTGAACTTTAGCTCATCCTTGGAAGGCAGCCATTGAACACCCAGTACTTTGGTAGAATCTCTCTCCCCACCGAGTGGGCTGCCCAGGCAGTGTTCAGAGCCGTCCGCTTCACTGGTGGGCTCTCCTTGGAATTTCACGTTACTGGTCCACTTCGTCAGGTTCATACCAGCCTCTCGAAATATCTGTTTCGCTGCTGTTGCGAAATCTTCTGCCTCCTTTTCCGTTTTCAAACTTGTCAGTAGATCATCGCAATAAATATCTCTCTTCAAGATATCTACGACTTCTTTGAGTTCTTCATTGCAGTTCTTCAAATGTGTTTTCATCACCGCTTGAAGGAGAAATGGGGACGAGGACACACCAAACACCACGCGCGTCATGCGGAAGCTGACGATCTTTCCATGGGGGTGCTCCTCCAGAGGAACCTGGTCAGATCTCTGTCCCGTTGGTCCAAAGATATCATTAGGAACGCCTTCTCTATGTCGGCTGATACCGCGACGAGATTGAGCCGAAAGCGCAGTAAAATAGACGTGATATCTGCTATTAGATTCGGTCCTGCCAACACGTAGTCATTTAAAGATTTTGGGCTTCCAGCAGATGCGTCAAATACCACGCGAGTCTTACCGCTCTTATAGACTGCGTGGTGAGAGAGGTAGTGCACCGGGCCGTCAGGAATCTCGGGCGCTCTCTCCGCAAAACCTGCGTCTATGTATTGACGCACCGCAGCGTCATATTCCTCCGTCCGACCCAACTTCTGCAGGGATGTTTCGCACCGCTCCAAACGTTTCCTGGCGACATCTAGGTTCTTCGGGAGCCCATCAAATGAGGTCTTGGTGGGCCAGCGCACTTGATATCGGCCGTTACTTTCCCGAGTATAGTTATTCTCGAAGTGTTCGACAGCTAACTGCTCGTTCATCTGCTTTTCAGCGCATTTTGAAGGATGTGATGGTGGCTCGATACCAATCGCCTCCAGAGTCCATAATCGGTCAAGGTCATGTGCAGTGTCATTGAAATTATTGATGAACATCACGTGACTGTTAGCACCCGTTTCTCTCGGTGAAGTTCTCCCTCCGAGAACCCAGCCGAACACGGACTCAATCGCGATAGGCCCGTTTTCACTTATGCGCGTCGACCCTTTGATGATGTCCTGATAGTGGTCCATACCAATCAAGATGTCTATATTTTGCTCAGGCCCCCAGTTGTCAGGCGGGTCGGCGAGAGCAAGCCCGAGAAGATGTTCGTAGCCGGACACATCAACGGCCTGTGCATTCACTGGACCACATATCTTGTCGATCTCAGTGACGGAAATCTGCACACTGTCCGGTTTGTAGGGGTGTTCGAGAGTCACTGCGACGTTTCGCATAGTTCTAAATTCCAGAGAGTCTCCGCCAAACGTAGTGATTTTTCTTTTGTGAAGGCTCAACTGTTTGCAGCTCAAAGAGGCCGACAGATCTGAAGTGATAAACGACTGATTACTTCCGGAATCGATCAGGATGCGAACACTCTTCCTTCCGGTCGTACCGACTGCAACAGCTCTAGCAGTTTGAAAGAGCACTGTACTTCGCTGCTCTACATGCGACTGTGCGGTCACGATTGGTGCAGGCTTTTCTCCTGTGCAGAGAAGCTGGTGATGCTTCTGTCCACAACGGGCACACGTGCTCTCGGAGGTACACATTCTAGCGATGTGGGATGGCCCTAAGCATAAGAAGCATGCACCTGAGGCACGCAAACGTTGTTTCCGCTCTTCTACGGATAAGTCCAGAGCCTTACGGCACAGTTTTGTTTCGTGGTACAGCTTGCAAAACGCGCAGCCATTCTTGAGTCCGTGCGTGGTAGTTTGCTGAAGCGCGGCTGCTGACGGGACGTTGCTCGCTGACTGGGACGTCTGGTGTGGGGCTCTCCAGGCCCGCTTTGGCTCTTGCTGACATACCATTGAGTGCAGCGTTTTCCCCCGTGCATTCAAGTACTTTTCAGCCTCGTTAGTGTTGTCCTTCAGCGATGAAAGGCTCTTTTCCTTCATGAACAACTGGAGCTCTGTGGGACAAACCGTCATGAACTGTTCAATTAGTATCAGCTCCTTCAGACCACTCAGGGATTCTTCGACTTCACCCATTTTCATCCATTTATCTAGATACATTCCCAATCTCGTTACATACTGCTCAGGTGTCTCTTGCTCCTCGGGCTTTGATTCCCGTAGTCGCTTTCGGTAACCTTCAGCGGTTAGCCCGTACTGTTTTCTTAGTTCTCTCTTCACTATTTCGTAGTTGTTGGCCTGTGTACAACTCAAACGGTGATAAACTTCTAGGGCCTTTCCCTGGAGAAGGGTGCTGAGACTCACAGCCCAGTCCTCTTTTAGCCATCCGTTTGCTTCAGCTACCCTTTCAAATCTAGTCAGGTATGCATCCATGTCTGTGCCTTCTTCAAAAGCAGGCATTTTTGGCAACTTTCTCGATGCCCTATCATGGCCACCCCTGACCTGATTCAGGCGGCAATGTTAGTCTTAGCTTCTCTAGCTCATATTCCCGTTCCGCTTGACGTTCTTTCTCTCCTCGTTCTTTCTCCCTCTCCTCTCGTTCTTTCTCCCTCTCCTTCCGCCTTTCTTCTCTGTCCATATCCTTCTCGTACATCCTGGCCGCGAATTCAAGAGCTTCGTGCCCTTGTAGCCCTTGACGGGCTGCGATGTCTAAATAAATGTCCATAACCTTGTATCCTTACTATTGCATTATAAATTACGACCTTAATGTTCTATCTGTCCTATCACGGTCGCCAAGTTTTGTGAAATGGTTCAGTCGAATTCAATTCCGACAATTCATACAAAATTATTAAAAAAAGGCAAACACAAGGGGTTCCGAAATCCATCTGTTATTTTTCTTAAAACGAACATCGGACGAAAATTGTCATCATGTGTCTCGTGCATAATCTTTTCAAGATCTTACGCAACATATATATATATATATATATATATATATATATATATATATATATATATATAAATTATATATACATATATAATTTTTGGGGTTTATCGACGCACCAACTGCTAGTGTCATATGGCGTCGCCAACTTTTTTTGTTGAAAAGATATCCCGGGAGCCAGCTTGCTCCTTGTTCAGGGAAACCGCTGGGCCTTGAACCTTGGTCGGCTGCGTGAAAGCCAGCTGCGCTGACCATTCCACTGCCCGGCCGCTACCATTTAATGGAAGTTGAAGACATCCCTGCATCTGAATACTGATTTATTTCAATCAGGGTATTTTTAATGTAAGCTGATGACCATTGTTGGTTGGCAGCCCCCACCAATGGTCCCCAACCCTTGAAATTTTCCCTCACTGTCAAACGGTACCCTTCTAGCTCGAAATACCTGAAGGCCTTTTCCCGTTTGGCAAGGGCTAATGCGACCTTTTATGAAGGTCATTATGAAAACATAACCTGGTGAGCAAGGCAAGGAGGAAACCGAAGAGACCAATAAAGAAAACAATAGCTCTTTTTTATTAATATAATGCTCGCCTTGTGCCCATCTCCCAGCAAGATGTGAGTTAGTGATCTCATACAGCCTCAACAGTCGGTGCGTTGTAAGACCCTAAAGCTGCTTTGAACCCATTTTCTTCCGTTTTCCGCTAAAAAAGAAAAACTACGAAAACAGGCAAGACCTGAATGTGTGTATTTTACCCTGGATACATGAGCAACGAGAAAACAGTGGGATAAAATGCAGACAGCATATCGGATCGTAATTTCGAAACATTCTAAATAAATATGACTATTCAGCACTTATGAAATCGATGGTTCTAGTCATTTGTAATGTAGTGGCAGGTTTCAACTACTTCCCTCATGCATTTACCTACAATGTTTTTTGTGATTGAGACCCCATTAGTCAAACAACACTTTTCCATGCTCCCTTCTTGTTATTCATAAGGAGTCTTGGCGATGTGGCGTGCATGAATTGTAGCAAAATATGTTAATCATTTTCAATTTAATCATTTTCTGTTCCATAAGTCCCGATTAACATATAATATAGAATTATTTATTTATTTTGCATCACATTTGTGACAATAACATCAGCATAACTCACAACAGGAACAGACACCCATGAACAGACATATATGTTAAACCTGATAAATAATTTGCATTCAAACTGGCCCAACAACCCCAGGCCATTCCATTGATAAGCTACGTAGAAAATGTAAAGGAAAATATATGCCCACATACATAAATTGAATCGCCTCGGTGCTCTTCTCGGCCCTATCCTCGTTTTTTGGCAAATAATTCGGAACCGATTTCAGTGAGAGACTCGTCGCCTTGCACCACTTTATGGTTGTCAACCTGATAACTTATGGCTGTAAATTAATAACAGTTCAGGTCAGGTGAACAAGTTTTAATGTGATTTCCACGCCCATGTGCGGCAATTTTGTTATTCTTAAATAAGAACAACAGTCAGAGAAAACGAGACTGCTATAGCAGGCCCAGTTCGAGTTTTGTCCTTATTCAAATGTTCTTTGAAATAAAAATTGCCCAGGTATCGTCTAATTATTTTGGATCAATTCCATAATAACGCCACCAGGGATCGCCAAAGTTCATATTTTCGAGCTTGCTTGTGTCTATATCTTTAGACCGAGACGGCAAGGAGCTTTCAGCGCCATTCCTATTTTTTGTATCACCTTTGACTCCTGAGTTAACATGATGATGATGATGATGATAATCCTGAGTCAACAAAGGGGAGAGAGCTGGACTAGCCCCCCCACGTCGCAGTGCGTGCGAAAAGAGGCGAGGTGGTGTCTGACTTACTTGGTTTTTCCCATTACTATCCCTTGCACCTGACTGGATTCAGCCTGATCAAATTTAATTGGAACCGTCTTCACCCTCGCCCCGGTGGGGGTGTCTCAACACCCTCTCTCAGGTTTGTTCCGGCTATACACAAAAATGCCGGTGCGAAACGGCGCCGAACTTGGCGCACCCTATCCGTGATTAATTGTCCAACATTTTCCAGAATTTTAAGGTTGCGTCATCTCAGGTTAGGTCAAAAGTGCAGGTCAAGTTACCTCACCTCCAAAAATTTAAGATGGCATAAGTAAGAACGGAGTGAATCTGTCTAATTAAAACTCATATCACATAATGCCCCACCAAATGTTGCAAAATATATTCCGGGATCTTACATATCGATGACCTAGGGTCAGGTACAGAACCCCTCCATTGGAAATGCATGGGAAAATGGAAATTAAGGGAAAATGGCTTTATTTCTGTTGATGCAGCATAGATACCTTCGCATTTTCCAAATCGTGGTAGCCTATGCCCCTCTCCAGGCTCATGTTACAAGTTTGGAACTGTGATTTATGAGAGGTCATCTTGGATTACT
This sequence comes from Lepas anatifera, assembly GCA_034440635.1. Lineage (NCBI taxonomy): Eukaryota > Metazoa > Arthropoda > Thecostraca > Lepadidae > Lepas > Lepas anatifera. The sequence continues at coordinate 938,391 of JAOTON010000074.1, forward strand.
TTAACTGCTAGACCTGGGTCAATAATTTCACAAGGGAATGATGATAAATATTTTTATTTTGATACCATTACGTTTGGATTGTTATTGCAAGTTGATTGATATGCATGTTGATTATGCTAGATCAGATGATGACCTTGACCTGAACTTAGGTCACGTCACTTCTATGTTTTGATCTAGTGTAGTATATATACGTGGTTCGATTTTCCGTAAAAAGGGGAGGCGAATGGTGCCTTACAATCGATTCTAACTTAACTCTGTCAGACGATAGGGCCCAGAAACTCTCCTCTACCCTATCACCTTCTTTGACCTGTCATGACCTCAATATTGATCTGAGACAAAAAGTAACTGATATAGTTCCGTGATCAATTCTTATGAGCTACCCACCAGTGTTCGCGTTTTTTCTCTATCCTGCATAGGAGCCGAGTTCGAGGGGAGTTGTTTAAACCCCTTTCACACCAGGGAGCAAGGTGGCTCGGAGACCCGCGGGGGCAGGTGTTATATAACACAAATCCGGCACAGGGTGCCTTTTTAAACCCCATGAAACTCTAATCCACCCGAATACGTATTTAAATAATGAGCCTGAGAGCCTTATGAGGCTGGAAACATTGTTTGAAGCCATTACTCAAACATACCCAGTCTCGGAACTCTTGTGCCCAGGCGCCTCGGTTACTGGCAGGTGCCCAGGCGCCTGGGGCTATAGGCACCTGCGAGACAGTACTGATCCCTTCGGTTCAAAACACTGTGCCCCCTGCACACCACACACTACTTACTACGTGTGACCTTGCACCTGTCGTTGTAAACACGTAGTAATCACGTGACCCAGGTATGCGTGCCAGTCGAGCGAAGGGTCTGGGATTATCAGAGGTGGTGTCAAGTCAGCCGAAGAATACCCCGTCAGAATGCAGGGAAATCAGTAATTGTGTAATATTTTCTTACCCAGCTGTCAGATTAAGAAATAATGGTGACCACTGGAAAGCTCTTGAAAAAATGCACATGATGAACCCGTTTGTAAAGCTAAGGGTACCATAGGATGCGAGATATCCATCCTAAATATGTCGAGCCTAGTCATGGCAATTTCAATTGCGGGGGACTGTACCTCTCATGTACCTCTCGCCAGGCGGCCATTGCTGCAAGCTGCTGGTGTGACGACATATGCTGACGTCACGATGAGCATCAGCCAATTCCCTAAGGGAATGTGGGAACTTGGTCGAATCCTGGAATTTAGTGTAATTAGGCGTACTTTTAGCCGAAAATAATGAAACCACTCATGATTTCTCTGAAAATGTACAATAAGCTCAATATTTGTATTTTTAAAATGCTCCTCTAGGAAAAGAAAGAAATATATGCCTGTGGATGATGTCATGATCTGGCATCCACTACCATACTCGAAACGCTTCAAGGGCTTCGATTGGCTGATGCTCATCGTGAGGTCAGCATATGTTGTCACACCAGCAGCTCACAACAATGGCCGCCTGGCGAGAGGTACATAAGAGGTACATTTCGGGTAGGTTTTATCTTTTTCTACGGAAATATCGAGTTCCAAGACAAATGATATATAGAGTACCGGGTTTTCCGACTTGCTTTACAACTTGGTTATGTCAGTTAAAATCATGTTATAAAGGTGCCAAATTCCCTTTAACCCTTGCCCCGGTGGCGGGTACTAGCCACCTTCGCCATGGTGGGGGGGGCGCTAAAAAAGACCCCAACGATCTCAAAAACTAAGAGAGCTAGAAAAAACGGAAAACGGGAATCGAAAGCTCTTCAAAAATGATATCAAAAATACTTAGGTCATTTTCCTTGTCAGGTCAATATCAAGGTCACCAGAGGTCAAAATAGGTCGAAATCGCTAATATGAGGTGTACTAAGAAAACCTCATATATCTCAGCAACTATGATAGCTAGAAACATTATTTTAACACCATTCGAAAGCTCTTGAGTTGATCTTTCATTACAGTGGCATTCATTTTCGTGTCAGGTCAAAGCCTAGGGAGCTACAGGTCACTGAACATTGGGCATATTCTTGGGAATGTCCATAGCCACCCATTCATAAGGGCGTTTCCTTTTTCGCTAATAACTTCCAAACCAAACAAGATACAGCCATAGTTGATAAACCATTGGAATTTTCTCGTCAATACGAATCGAATGATATATAAAATTGCTATGCCAGGTCAAATTTAAGAATTTGGCCTTACCCAGGTCAACGGTCCGACCCAACTTGATCTGGTATGGTCATGATGTATATCATTTGACTTGCAGTAACTATACAAACAATTTGTTGACAAAATAAAAGTTCCATCTTAGTTTATTCAAAATTTATAGAGTAAAACACCAAAAATGCTTATTTATCCCAAGGTGACCTTTAGAAGGTCAGAAGCCAAAAATTTTGGCATCAACTTCAGAAATGGGCTAAGAGCAAGTCGTAACCGATCTTTGAAGTTGATCCCATCCATACTTACTGAGAAAAAGTCATTTCGTGATTTTCCCATGTATTTACAATGGGGAGGTCATGCTCTGCACATGACCTTAGGTCACCAATATCAAAAATCCCGGAACAAATGTTGTAGCTCCTGGTGAGCCCAATATGTGGTATGAGTTTCGACTTGATCGATTAACCCTTCTTTTAGTTATGCGGCCCTAAGCATTTTTTGAGGTGAGGTCACTTGACCTGGCCTGGTGACCTGACCTGATATGGCCCTGAGCTAAAATTTTCAGGAAAGATGTAAAAATGATGGAGGAACAGCTAAACCAAGTTTAGCGGCGCTGCGCGCCGCCGTTTTTTGTTCGATTCGGAAAAACCCGAGGGGGGTCTAAAAAGACCCCCACCCAGGCGAAGGTTAAGGAACGAGTGCAACTCTGCTCACAGGACAAAACCCCACAAGAGTAAATCAGGATCAAAAAAAAAAATCAAAAGAATGACAAATAGTGAGGTGATTCCGTAATGACTTTTTAGACGTTCTAAACATGACTACAGCAGGCATACCACAGGCTGGCCTAAAACTATCCGTGTTCCACAGTAGGGAACGTTATCACAGATAGACAACGTATTCTATCCAATGTGGAGCCCCGTTGTTCCATGGAGTGTCGGAAAATAAGGGATTTCAACCAAATTGATTTGTTAAATTAGCACACAGAACAATTAACGGGCTTTTAGATATATCCACCCGTGCGTCAGGGTAGATCTCTACAACAACTACAATAAGACGTACCGCACAACGCAATGCTGAATACCATTTCCGGAGGTTTTTGGACAAGCCAGGGGGCGCTGGGAGCGCATTCGCTGCGGACGTCGGAAAAGAGCCCAATTTCCCAATACCGTTGCAGAAAAGTACGGAGATAATTTGTTTTCAAATATTAACACGCGCATTGACGGGGGTCTGAGCCACCTTCGCATTGACGGGGGGCGGGTACCCGCCCCCCTAAGATCTCGAGAACCACGTTAGGTAGCGAAAAACGGTAAACGGCGTTGGGCTGCCCATCCACTTCTCCATCGAAAACATTTGTAACATTTTTTTGTCAGGTCACATTTAAGGTCACGAGAGGTCAAAACATGCCCGTCATAGGGATAACATGTAAAATTCAGTTTTTCGGGCATTACATCTGAACAAGTAAAGGTAGAGCAAAACGACTTGAACTATATGAATCCTCTTAGCAAGCCGAATCGAATGATACATAATTTGACCTTTCTAGGTCAAATCAAGGATTTGACCTGACCTGAGGTCAGGTCAGGGTCAAATTATATAAAATGCATATCATTAGAACCGCAAAGCCCAGGCAAGTCTAATGCAGCTAAAATAAATGCTCTATCACCATCCTTTACTGAGTTATTCCGTAAAAACCATTTTTCCCATGTATTTCCTAGGGAGAGGTCATGCCTCGTACCTGACCTTAGGTCATCGATATCAAAAATACCGGAACATATTTTAGAGAACTCGGTGGGGCCATTATGTGATATGAGTTTCAATCGGATAAGTTCACCCTGCTCCGACTTATGCTATCTTAATAACTTTGCATACCTTGCATACCTTGCATTTTAATAAATGTCTTTATGAAGCTTTTCCGGAAATAGTTTCACAGATTAACTAGCAAAACCCCGACATACACCAGAGACAAAGTTTGACCTCTGTTTTACTGTTTAATGACTATGCTGATCACTAGAGGGTGGATTTGCCTGTCTCGGAAAGCCCAGACAGATGTGATACCGCCTACCGACTGGCGCAGTACTGTCTGGCAAGTCGGCTTAGCCGTAATTGACCGGAGATCACAGGCTGTCCGGAGGACTGGCAGGACCCTGCCTGAATGATTAGATTTTAAACGCTGGTACAAAACTCCAACTGATTTGTGCGCGAGCTAGCTGACTTCGGTTGCACTTGGTTTGAATGCGTGTATGCTTCTTAACATTTTTTGGTCGGCTCTGTATTTGTATTTCACGTCATGAGATGATTCCATCATTTGACGGCTATTCTTCATCTCGAGTCAGACATTTAAAACGTTGTTAAGGACATAAAAGACACTCATACATCGCATCACATTCACAGCACCACCACATACATCCTTCATATAAATTAATTACATCGTACACTGCACGTTAAACATGGATTCGCCTGGGACACCGCCATTGACAAATCACTATCGCTCATCTGCCTGTTGTTCAAGAAGGTGTTGTTTCAACCTGACTTTGAATGCACCGATGGTTGGCGCATCTCGGACACTAGATGGTAGGCCATTAAAAGTAGACACGGTCAAATATAAAAATCGTTTCCTACCTGCCTCCGTTCTAATCATGGGCGTTTGTAGTTGGCAGAACTGCCGCGTATTGCGGCCATGCACTGAATGCCTGGATGTTAAGGCACTTGCAATCACCTGAGGCTCTCCTGTCATTAAAATCTTTTTCAGTGTGGTCAAACAGTGATACTTATATAGCTGCTCTGCCCTCAACCAGCCTAGTGTCGTGATAACATCGCTAATGTGATCAAACTTCCGTCTACCAGAGATGACTCTTGCGGCAAAGTTGATCAGTTTCTGCAATCTATGGATCTGTGTTGCCGAACACGCGCCATAAACACTTATGCACTTATGCTTGTATACTCATTCCTCATTTCAACACATCAGCCATTTTACTCATTCCTTTTTAAGTTATCCACAAGACCTGCTCCTGTCCTTGTGAAAAGTTGGGTAATGTTTGACCCCTGGTTAACCAACACATAATAAAACCACCGACAATTTTCCCGGGAACTCGAGTAGCTCCTGCGAGACGCCCGATGTCTGTAAAGAATAGACAAAAAAATGTGTTGACTAACCCAGCACATTTCCTTGAAGAGGCCCCTCTGCGCTGTGTTCGATTACAGCTCACAATTTATACATAAGCTCATCACTAAGTCATACTGGTGTCCTCTACGGGAGGGAGGGAGGAGGTGCACAGGGGTCATCGGTGGGCATCCAATTTTTTCCGAACACCGATTGTCGACTCAGGAAAGATAGACCTGATAAAGCCCACTCTTGGCCTCTTCCCTTGTAGTAGCTCAGAACGACTGATGGCAGTTTCTCTACTCGTGCTAGTGCCAGTCAGCGCCACAAAATACGCCACTGAAAATTAATGGGGGCCGAAAAAAACATACAAAATTAGCAAATTCCGCACATAATTGTGTCCCGTACACATAAGATCGAACGTCAAAAACATGCAAATGAATAAATCGCAAGTCAAAGAATTCGGAAGTGATGATGTTTACAGGGAAGAGACCACAGAGGCCGGCGGTGCTGCCGGCTTCCCAGGATTTACCCGGATATGAGGGACAGAGCCAGCCTTTCATACCTCTCCGTTGACTCTGGTCTATTCTTCTCCTTCTTAACTATACCTGGCACCCTCCAATAATATAAATTCCTCCTGGTTTTGTGCCTTGTGGATAGTCATTTCCAGTTTTGTCGGACACCGCGAGCTCTCTTCCTTCGGGAAGACCGTATTACCTTGAGTTAGCTTTGGCCTGCGTTGAAACAAATACATAATGTTCCAGACCTTTGCGTAACTGTAAGTATGAACTTCACTAAAATTTGACCAAATTATGGTTCACAATTGATCTAGGAAACAAACATACTTCAACTAGAAGCGTGTGTGTTTTTGTCCTAGAAATGGAACATTACTATTTTCATTGATTTGCAAAGCGCAGAATTTTAACACGCGCATTGACGGGGGGCGGGTACCTGCCCCCCCTCGGATTTATCGGAGACAATAGAAAAATGGCGGCGCGCAGCGCCGCCGAACTTGGTATACCTTTTCCCTCATCATTTTTACAACTTCTGTGAAAATTTTAAGGTTAGGTCATCTCAGGTCAGGTCACCAGTACAGGTCAAGTGACCCAACCTCAAAAAAAGTTTAAGATAGCATAAGTCGGAGCAGGGTGAACTTATCCAATTGAAACTCATATCACATAATGGCCCTACCGAGTTCTCTAAAATGTGTTCCGGTATTTTTTATATCGATGACCTAAGGTCAGGTACGAGGCATGACCTCTCCACAGGAAATACATGGGAAAAATGTTTTTTACAGAATAACTCAGTAACGGATGGTGATAGAGCATTTATTTTAGCTGCATTAGACTCGCCTGGGCTTTGCAGTTCTAATGATATGCATTTTATATAATTTGACCCTGACCTGACCTCAGGTCAGGTCAAATCCTTGATTTGACCTAGCAAGGTCAAATTATATATCATTCGATTTGGCTTGCTAAGAGGATTCATATCGTTCAAGTCGTTTTGCTCTATCTTTACTTGTTCAGATATAATGGCCGAAAAAACTGAATTTACATGTTATCCCTATGACGGGCATGTTTTGACCTCTCGTGACCTTAAATGTGACCTGACAAAAAAATGGTTCAAATGTTTTCGATGGAGAAGTGGATGGGCAGCCCAACGCCGTTTACCGTTTTTCGCTACCTACCGTGGTTCTCGAGATCTTAGGGGGGCAGGTACCCGCCCCCCCGTCAATGCGAAGGTGGCTCAGACCCCCGTCAATGCGCGTGTTAAAAGTGGCTCGGACTACAAGGGAAAACATAACACGAGGAAGATAAACTTACTCGGAAGAAGGTCATAGTGGAGCCGCCCTCCAAGGTTCCGTACTCAATATCTTCCTGGTTGGCCAGATCGGCCGCGCTCTCTGTCGGCGAAAACGGGCCAGTCATATTTCACTTCCTATTTGTCGACCGATCGTAAAGATATCAGATCCTTAGTTCTGAGACCAGGGCTGGCTGCAACAGGATCTGGATATATGGATAGATCGATATGTGAAATGATAGATATGCGACTTTCAATAGTTTACTTTTGCTGATTACTTACCTACTGATTTGGTATTGATAAGGATGAAAGCAGCCAACTGGAATGCTGAGCATGGTATTTGGCATCGGTGCACTGGTTTCAGCGCTTGAGCCTTAACTTCATGAATACGGAGGCATGCACAAAGTTCCAGTGTCAACATTACATATAGTTGTTCCCCGTGGCTGTTCACAGTGTGGAATCTATCACAGAGTTGACGTTTATGGTTTGTAACGGCTGCAGCTGTGGCCATTGCATCCTTCGTCCGCAGAACAGCCAGGTCTCCGCTGAAGCTTAATCGATGGTGTACCTGAACCACAACAATGAGCACACGGTGCAAAAAAACCACACTGCTGATTTGCAGGTCGGGCGCGGAGCACGTTCGGCGGACGGTATAGCTGCAGGTCCGACACTGCGGTACAGTATAGCTGCAGGACCTTATCTGCGGCACAGTATAGCTTCAGGACCGAAACTGCGGCACAGTATAGCTGCAGGACCGAAACTGCGGCACAGTATAGCCGCAGGTCCGACACTGCGGCACAGTATAGCCGCAGGTCCGACACTGCGGCACAGTATAGCCGCAGGTCCGACACTGCGGCACAGTATAGCCGCAGGTCCGACACGGCGGCACAGTATGGCCGCAGGTCCGACACTGCGGCACAGTATGGCCGCAGGTCCGACACTGCGGCACAGTATAACAGCAGGTCCGACACTGCGGCACAGTATAGCCGCAGGTCCGACACTGCGGCACAGTATAACAGCAGGTCCGACACTGCGGCACAGTATGGCCGCAGGTCCGACACTGCGGCACAGTATAGCCGCAGGTCTGACACTGGGGCACAGTATGGCTGCAGGTCCGACACTGCGGCACAGTATAACAGCAGGTCCGACACTGCGGCACAGTATAGCCGCCGGTCCGACACTGCGGCACAGTATAGTCGCAGGTCCGACACTGCGGCACAGTATTGCAGCAGCTCCGTGGTACATTATAGCTGCAGGCCGACAATGCAGCACAGTATAGCAGCAGGTCTTACACTTTTTTATATATTTGTTATCTGGATTATCTGAGACGGCAGGGTACTGGAGGCCACGTTATTTCCCAAAAATAGCCCATACCACGCGAACATCCTGGATTGTTCTTAGAATGGGCCGGTTCCAAATGTATGTAAAGAGCGCACAAATTGTTAAAGCTAGCTTTCACCATGGCGAAGAAAATTATTATTAAAAAATACCTACTTGAAACCAAGAAACGACCTTAACACGCGCATTGAGTGGGGAGAGGGTCTTAGTAGCGATCCCTCCCCCGTCCCCACCTATCTTCCCGAGCTCGCTGGAGAACTTTCGCAGCCAAAAAATTATAAATAGCCTCATTTTAGGGAATTTCACGACGCGTTGATTGGCGAAAGAGTTTAGAAAACCGGTGAATAAGTTTCCGCTTTTTGTATTTCAAAGTCAGACCTATACTTTGAGATCGTTGCAATCACGCGGTCGTACCAGCTGGCCTGCATTAGAGACCAAAGACGACGTCATAACGTCATATAAACGAGATGATATATCAAGGTGATGTTACATGAAGGTCGAGGTCTAGTCCAAAGGTTACAGGTTCATTCCAGTGGTGAGTTAAGTCATACCAGTATTTTCAAGGTCATTTACCTCAGGGTTCCGGTCAAATGACGTTACCAAGTATGACGTATATTATGCTTTGATGTCATAATTTAGATAACTCCATGTAAAGTTCAAGGCCTAAGGTCAAATTCAAAGGTCATGGGTCAAGGTCAGTCATCATGACCCGACCAACGGTTTCTATAGTGTAGGTTATTTTGTATATTATAGGGAATATATCATATTGTGACGTCATAGGGCAATGACCCTTAATGACTCTCATCCCAAAATTTCAAGAAAAGTTTTTAGGATTTTCCCGCTACAAGTGTGCTTTTAGAATATTCCCGAGGGGATTGCGGTAGTGGAGTGGTCAGCGTAGCTGGCTGCCAGGCAGCCGACCCGGGTTCAAAGTCCGGCGGCTTCCCTGAACAAGGGGCAAGCTGGCTCCCGAGAAACCCTTCCAACAGGGAAAGAGTTGGCAACGCCATATGACCCTGGCAGTTGGGGCGTCTATAAGCCCCAAAAATTATTATTAGAATATTCCCGATTTGTTCTGCATAATCAAGGCATTTTCCAATTGGTTCCCAGCATGGCTAAAATTTTACCATTGTGAATTCGTTTAACCTTGAAGATATTTTCCTAGGGTAATGAAAGCTTATCATTATGTAGACCACCATAGCCTCCACATGCCCCCAAACTAACGTTCTTCTAAGTCTCTTTGATCTCAGAGGGCCTAACAGACCCCTATCCAGTGCTGGTTTAAAGCATATGGATCTGGCCTCGGAGGAAGATTTTCTATATAGGAATATTTAACAATATGAGAATAGTAGTGATTGGGAGAGGCTGGCAGATGAAAGTTCATGCGAGGTTGTGGGAGGAAAGAGTAGACGGGTCGTTGTTAGATACGTTAGATAGGTGATTCGAACTCAGGCTACGGGGCTGCACGTCAGAACCAGGATTTATACTTCAGATGACGAGGCGGCACATCAAAAAGAGAAGCGGGGGCAGGGTACATGACACGCCGGTCTGTTAAGCTAGGGGTGGCACGCCATCCATATCTCGGGGCCGGTACCGCACAGAGGGATAGGCAGATTATTTAGCCTATGGAGCGGCACGTTACAGTCAGGACTTATTCCTCGGGCCATGAGGCGGCACGTTAGCAACAGGAGCGGCGTGGCACTATGGCCGTGATGTTAAGAGGATCAAGGTCATTGGTATTCTCCGTGGTGAGTCATCGGAATAAAAGCCGTGATACAAGTGTAAACCCAATTACTGACTTTTAGAACCTAATGCAACAAAAATGTTACGAAATGTGACACAGTTACAGCCATTCCGCGCTATTCTGCAGCACCCAGCTCTTGGCAGCGTTCCAGCGCCCGTTGATGACCCGGTCACTGGTGACCTGACCAGAATCCTCAGCGATCTGGTCACTGATAACCTGACCTGAACCCTCGGCGGCCCGGTCATCGGTGACCTGACCCGAAATCTCGGCGGCCCAGCCACGTGATTGCCCGCGCACGCATCGGAAATAGGAGGCCTCCTTGGTATTTGGTCCCATACTAAGAAATTTGTGGCACCACTCTACTAGTAGGGGGACAACCGTACGGATTTCTTCAGGGTCCTGTAATATACCTTTCTCCAAAAAGTATTACCCTAGTCGGTTGGGGGATGAGGTGGCTTAGTGGATAGCACCCTTGTCTTCTAAGCCACCGGTCCACGGGTTCCAGTCCCGGCGGAGCCTCTGAATACGTTGTCCTGATCCGCAATATCCCTTCCAACAGGGTGAGAGTTGGCGACGCCGTATGACCCTGGCAGTTGGTGCGTCCTTAAACCCCAAAAATTATTATTAACTGGTCGGTTGGGCGATTGTACACTCAAAACCGCTCAGGAGAACTTTGCCACAAACTTCTCCCATTAGAAGCCAGTGGTGTCTCCCTGTTCTATCCCAATACCTCATTGAGTTCTTTGAATTTTGGCGGGAAAGTGTAAGAAGTCCCACGTTTCTTTCGGATGAGAACCCATTGGGACCGTTCTCATGCAAGAGAACACGCGAGCACCGGCACTCAAATAAATCGATTTTAGTTTCTTCGTAAAGAACGCAAAGAAGGGATAGCGTTCTCGAACTACTTCTCGGGAATGGTTTCAGCTGATTGTGCGCGTGCGTGACGCGGCTGGGCTGCGTCGCCATGGCAACACAACGACGCGACAGCGGATGGTTCATTTGCAGTGGGAAGCTTCGGGAGTTGAGAAGTGGAGCATCTGGCGCCTGTTTTGTTAAGGTAAGTGTGACGGCACTTTGTTAATTGGTAACAACTGTCGTGTATGGTAACTAAATGTGGCTACTGGCCTATGGAAAATTTGCATCTTTGTACAAAACTGTGGTACCACCGACCCTTTGTGGCAGACCTGGCAAAACGTTTGGATGGGGTCAGCCCTGGAAAAATTAAAAAACGTAGTGTTTCTGAAGAACAAAAAACAAAACGCTTTGCGTTTTGAAGAAGGGTCCCGGAATCCACTGGCGATGTGCAGTTAGGTTGACTTTTCCGTCTTCCTGTGAAGGGCGGAGTTTGGGAAGGGGGAGGGTTGTTTTGTCCATCCGTCCATAGGCAGATCTTGAATTTCCGATCAGGGAGAGACACATGTTCAGGGCGTCATCCAGACCTGGGGGACGCCAATGCCAGGGGCGGAAAAATATATCCGTTGGGCGCCAAATCCGACCGCGATAGCGCTTATTCTTGCTTCCCGGGAAGGAAGCAACATTTATGGGGCCCCTTGACCTTTCAGAAAGTGTCTCTCAGGGGGCATCGATAGTCGGTTGGGCGAAGTGGTGGCAAAAGTCTTTAAAAAGTCTCTTTGTCCATAGATCGGTCTATGCATCCCTCATATTTCTCTGATATATCTTAAAAATAAAGCTGGTAAAATATAGCTTATGAACCGGCATCTTAATGCTCAAATAGAACAGACCAGTGGCGGATCCAAGAGGCCTGCCCTTTAGAAATGTCCGAGCCGCAATAGTAAATGCATAGCTGGATGCTGTCCGAGATGCTGGTGGGGCAGGCTCCAAGCCCCCACCCCCTCTCAAATGAAGTCTTGGATCTGCTACATTAACTCAAACGTTTGGGTGTTTTTGGTCCATTTTTCGCGTGTTTTGAGCCGACTCATTACCTTTTTCAGAGGCAGAACAAGTGGTGGCCATCAAAAGCCTGCTCGGGACTGCTGGGTTGGTGGTTCGTCAAAGCTGAAAATCGAGGTGGTCAGCCTAGTCCTCGGAGATCAGCAGCTTTAGAGGAGATTCTGGACGTGAGTGGGCTTCACGCAAAGCCCTGTGCGTTTGTGAACAGATATCTTCTTTTATCTGCAGAAATAAGGGGCTGATCTTTAGTTATGCTCCCTTTATAGGGGCGTTCGACCTCCCTACTGACGTCATGTGCCTTCACTGTTTGCAGGCCACATCATAACAGCTTTGATCCGTTTGTGTTACAATATAAAGAAAACGCATTGTGTTGTTTTGTCGCCAAGTGAATCTTTATGAGTCTATAAATATTTGATTGAACATCAGTGCATTGTATTAACCTTGGCGTGATTTGCCATGCCTCACCACACCAGTTTCACTTCTTTGGCATCCCATTCTTTTGGAGAAGTCACGGTTACGTATGCCCATTTTCAGCTTCAGTTCTGTGTGAATTATCCGCTTTTTCTAAGTGCTTAACAATTTGGCCGAGACTAAAACACGAGGTCATGTTTCTGATTAGCTCCACCACAACAGTGGAGCTTATCAAAATGTGACTTGACATCCGGCCCTAGACCTAATTGCTAAGTACTACGAATAAGCGGATAATTTACGTGAAGCTAGCGGTATTCCTCCTTTAAGCACCATATGAAAGAATATTAGCACGTCTTCAAGAAGAAAGGTAGTCGTTCTCAGAGTAGACGCAGCGTGAAAATTTCGAGAATCTATTACTTCTTGAAAGATGGATACGGCTTCTTTTAGAAAACTCTAAAAACCGGAAAGGGTACTCACAGAATATTCTTAAGACAGCTGAGAACTGTTTGAATTCTCCTGAAAGAAATGAAATACGTTTCACCGAAGAACGTAAAGAAGCGCATCACGTCTCGATATGAGAAACCCTATCAGTCTCGTTGAGAACCCTGACAGGTCTTAAAATTTGCTGTCCGATTATTGATATGGTGCAAGTTAAGTGCAAGAACTCTACGGGTTCTCCACTGGCTTTCAGTGTAGGACTGAAACAGAGACACGCGGAAACTTTGAGCAAATATCAGCTTGATGTGTGGGAGCATTTCTTTCAGAGTATGGGAAAGTGCATGACAGTTCGAAGAAGGGTATAAACAGTTGACCAATATGCTTGGATGAATACATTGGTCGAATTTCTTGCGCCTGTGGGAATGCATGTACTCTATATCATATGTCCATGTTTGTGCCATGCCGAGCCTGGGCACGTCTGTCAGCTGCTATGCCGAGCCTTGGCACGTCTGACAGTTGCTATTCCGAGCCTGGGCACGTGACAGTTGCTATTCCGAGCCTGGGCACGTCTGTCAGCTGCTATACCGAGCCTGAGCACGTCTGTCAGTTGTTATGCCGAGCCTGGGCACGTCTGTCAGTCTGATCTCGAATTACAAGAACGCTGGACCGAGTCCGTTTTCAAGTTGCACAGGCCATTTGCAGGCGGTGATTTGATTTCGCCGCGCGGGTTTTTCTGCGTGGGTCTGCCGAGAGGCCGGGAGACGGGTAGGGCTGGGGAGACGACCGCGGACGGAGACGGATTCCCGGCAGAAGAATAGAATAAGCGGGTGCCCCGGGGGCGCTCACAGTTGGCAGCGATCAATGGCGGGGCGCCGGCCGGTGAGGTGTTGAACACTGTATCTCACAGCTGAACCGCTGTCCATTCCTGCGCCAGAGACTACCTGCAAATGCTATTTCGCCAATGCGGTGCTAGGAGATAACAAACAGGCAGGTTACAGCAACTGGAAAAGGACATCATCAGCGCTTCCATCGAACCTCATCTGTGAGCTTGATCAACTTGGTTAGAAATCTATCTGTCATTCGTGTTCGCCATTTCTCCGGGTAATCTTAGTATTCTGTAGATTGGCTCGCGTTGAGAGGTTTTCCCGAAGTTGATCTGAACATTCTGTAGATTGGCTTGCGTTGGGGGGATAAGCCAGGGGAGACAAGACTGAGAAAGGACCTAAATTATTCCGGTGCATGGCTGCACGACTGGGGTTTAAGTGTTTGTATGCATGTCTATAGGTTTTAACCCGCGAATTGACGGGGGGCGGGTACCCACCCCCCTCGGATTTTTCGGAGATAGCAGAAAAACGGCGGCGCATAGCGCCACCGTACTTGGCATACCTTTTTCCTCATCTTTTTACAACTTCTGTGAAAATTTTGAGGCTTGGTCATCTCAGGTCAGGTCACCAGTACAGGTCAAACGACCTGATCTAAAAAAAGTTTAGGATAGCATAAGTCAGAGCAGGGTGGCTTATCAGGTTGAAACTCATATCACATAATGGACCCACCGAGTTCTCTAAAATATGTTCCGGTATTTTTGATATCGATGACCTAAGGTCAGGTACGAGGCATGACCTCTCCATTGGAAATACATGGGAAAATGTTTTTTTACTGAATAACTCAGTAATGGATGGTGATAGAGCATTTATTTTAGCTGCATTAGACTCGCCTTGGCTTTGTGGTTCTAATGATATGCATTTTATATAATTTGACCTTGACCTGAACTCAGGTCAGGTCAAATCCTTGATTTGACCTAGCAAGGTCAAATTATATATCATTCGATTCGGCTTGCTGCGAGGATTCATATAGTTTAAGTCGTTTTGCTCTATCTTTACTTTTTCAGATGTAATGGCCGAAAAAAACTTAAGCTACATGTTATCCCTATAACGGCATGTTTTGACCTCTCGTGACCTCAAATGTGACCTGACAAAAAAAGGGTTCCAAAATTTTCGATGGAGAAGTGGATGGGCTACCCATCGCCGTTTACCGTTTTTCGCTACCTACCGTGGTTCTCGAGATCTTGGGGGGGCGGGTACCCGCCCCCTCGTCAAAGCGAAGGTGGCTTAGACCCCCGTCAATGCGCGTGTTAAGTGATGTTCTTATGTTTAAAAAGGTTTTTGATGGCAAGAAATGCATTTTAAGAACATGAGAACCGAAGAAAATAAGTGATAAACACTTTTTGGAAAATCGAAATGTGTTTAAACTGTGACGTACAGTGAGAGTTCATGCAAACAAATAATTGGGGCAGAACAACAGAAAATCAGCCCAATGGAAACTAGACCAGGTCCCTTTCTACCTGGTGGATAGCTCATGCGAATTCACGAAGAAACTGCATTAGTCACTTCTTGGCTCAGGTCCATATTGAGGTCATGACAGGTCAAAGAAGTTGGCATTTTCAGCAAAGTTTTTGGGCTCTAGCATCTGACAGAGTTAAGTTAGAATCATGTTGTAGGCACCATTCGCTTCCTCTCGTCACAGAAAATCAAATGATGCATATACTAGGTCAAAATACAAAAATGACCTGACCTCAAGTCAGGTCAAGGTCACTTTTGACCTAGCATGGTCAATATGCATACCAATCGACTCGCAATAGCAGTCCAAACGCAATTGTATAAAAATAAAATCTGTATCATCATGGCATGCAAAGTAATTGACCTAAATCTGAAAACTGCTTCAGTAGCTCCAGATGACCTCTCAGAGATCACAGGTCAAAAATTGCAACATGAAGTTGGAAAGGGGCCATGATAATTGAATTTTGAGAATATGAAGGTATTATCAGCTTTATCTACACAAATACAGCCTAATTTCTGTTTTTCCCATATGTTTCCAATGGAGAGGTCATGGTCCGTACTTGACCTTAGGTCATCGATATGAAAAATCCCGGATTAAGTTTTGTAGAACTCGGTGGGGCTATTATGTGTTATAATTTTCAATCCAATAGATTCACCCATTTCTTACTTAGGCCACCTTAAACATTCTTTTTTAGGCGATGTCACTTGACCTGCACTGGTGACCTGACCTGAGATGACCCAACCTTAAAATTTTGGGAAAAGTTGTGAAATTTATCAAGAATAAGGTGTGCTAGGTACGGCGACGCTTCGCGCCGCCGTTCTTTCGTGCCGCCGGAAAAACCAAACGGGGGTGTTCAACCACCCCCACCGGCTACTGTAAAATAGGAATAGAGAATTCAGAGCGTTTAAAACACAACATATAGTTTATTTGGCGGACCTGCCCCTTATATTGATAAGTTACTTTAAAAGATATGCGTAGAGAAACCGATGTCAGTCCCAGAAATAAGAAAAGTAAGTTCAAGCAGTGCAGTTTTATCACTATTCAAAGCTCACATATATTCCAAAGAAATTCACAAAATTTGGCCTCAACGCATTATAAGTTGAGTTGCCTCAAAATGAAGCTACTCTTTCGGAAACAGTACTAAATGTGAAAGCTTATAGTCGGTTCATTTCCATAAACCGTTTCCCGTACATTTTTGCCCTAAGCTGTCGCTCACCATTGGTCGATGGACTATTTGGTTTCCTCGGCTATTTCCATCTACGAGCGACAGGCCTATGACTAAAAACGAGATTCAACTCAGCCGGAAAGCGCAGCCGGGAGAGTGCTGACGCCAGACCGCTTTCGGAGGTGGCGAGCCCAGACTCGCCCAGCGCAGGCAGTGGAGCGACGACAGAACAACATGCTGCCACCGGAAACACCAGAACTACCACCAGGTCATCGATCGCCAGAAATGTAAAAAAATGACACACAAATAATGTGCAATATGTATCCAAAGCTTATTTTCATCCGTGTCAACATCGTATAGTCAAACCTTTCCGGAATACCGTCGATATCCGTTTGACCATGATAAAACATAGGAAATGTAGACTCGATTATTCAGGCAGGGGCGGTTAAAGAAACTGCTCAAGGAGGGGGCGAACCATGACTGGGGGCTGGCTCCTCGAAGGGGGCCCGGAATGGCTTTTGGGGGCCTGACCTTGCAAGGTATAAATTTTCATAAAAAACTTACATACACATGAAACTTGTCGGGGGGCAACAAAAAACCTCAAACACCATTTTGGGGGGTAGAAAATCCGGGAACTTCAAACGCTCACAAAACAATTAACTGGGCCTAAAATCCCTGAGATCAGTTCAACATTTGATTGAATGTCCAGAAATCTAGGAACTGCCCAAATTTCGGCTAGTATCACTGATCGGGACCATCTCAGATCACACACAATAGTCTGGGGCCTGTTTGAATTAAGAGTTTAAGATATTATACCTTCTACTCCCAAGCAGGAACGGATGTTGTAGCTACAGAGGGCCGAGACTAAAGGAGTCCCGCAAACAAGGTAGAGGGCCGACTGTAGCCAAAATATGTCTGAGATTATCGTGAGGGGCCCAGTCGCGGACACAAAGATCGCAAGTGAACCACAGGGGCCCCGGAAGCAGTCCAAGAGGCCAGAATGGCCATAGGAGGCCCGGGTGAACCACAGGGGGTCCGGCTACAACCACAGCGGGCCCGGGTGGAATACCGGGGACCTACTGTTATGTTCTCACTCGCTGCACGCTCTGACCTCGCGGGACGTTCACACACGTTGACCGGTAACCAGTGACTATATTTGGAGAGGAGCAGGTCACACGGGCGGCCGCTAGAGATGCCAGTTTCTGGCGCCACACACATCCCAACACCTCCCCCAGGCGCATGGCAGATTAACTAATGCGCCGTGTGTCTGACAAAACAATCAAAACGCAGGAGCGCCAACAAAACAATGAAAGTGCAGGAGAACCAACAATAACAAATAAGTGTATCGAAAAAGGAATAAGATGAGCTCATTTATAGGGAAAAAGAAACGAAGCTGAGCTTCCAGTATAACGATGGTTGTTCCCACATATCATTTGTGTTCATATACAGGTTCAGACCAGTTCACAGTCAGTTTTCTTGACTTCTGGCGTCTGCGGGTGCTGCGCCAGGGCTGAGGCTCTTGTGAACCAGCCGGTGACCGGTGCAGATCTGCTGGTATTACGGGCGGCAGCGGTGCTGCCACCTGTCCACCGGACGCTGCGGGAGGTAGCGGCTGATTCGCCAGTTGGCGCCGGTGTGCCTCAGGAGGTGGCTGCTGTGATCCAGTCGTGATGAGGCTGCGTTGAGTTCGCAGACAGCGCCTGTTGCGCCAGAAGATCCTACCACTCGGCAATTTGATGACATAGTCTCGCCGGTCACTGACGCCGGTGACGACGCCGGTTCGGTTCCAGAGCCGGGTTTTGTGGTCCTGTATCAGGACTCGCTGTCCAACGCATAGTGGCGGGTGCGTCCGAGCCGAGCGGTCATACCGCACCTTCGCTTGCAGCTGCAGGTTGG
The DNA here is from genome assembly GCA_034440635.1 of Lepas anatifera. Lineage (NCBI taxonomy): Eukaryota > Metazoa > Arthropoda > Thecostraca > Lepadidae > Lepas > Lepas anatifera. The sequence continues at coordinate 956,674 of JAOTON010000074.1, forward strand.
CAGACCTGGCGTTACACACGTCGGCTGCCTGTTGCCAGCACGCGGCGAAGGCACGATGATGTGCCAGTACCGCTGATCGGAGTGGGTGACCGTACAGAATCTGGGCTGGGGAGCGGCCATCCGCTCTCGGCGTGTTTCGTAGTTCGAGTAGTCCCTCTGCATACGCGTCAGTGTCGATGTCGCCTCCGTGGGTCGTTTTCTGGATGAGCCTCTTGCAGCCTTGACAGCAGCTTCACTGTGGCCGTTTGCCTGGGGGAAGTGCGGCGTCGACACCTGGTGCACAACTCCCCATCGATGCAAAAAGCTGCGGGTGAGGCGGGCGCCGAACTGCGGGCCGCCGTCGGTTCTGAGGGTGGTGGGCACTTCAGTGACGGAGAACATTCTCCGGAGACTGCTCATGAGGTTCTGGGAAGTGGCTGTGCCATTCATGTCGCAGACAAAAGGCCAGCCAGACAGCCTGTTCACGTAGACTAGGAATGTGCGGCCAGCACACGAGAAAAAATAGGCTGAGACCGCCTCGAAAACTCTCGTGGGTCGTTCCTCTTGAACGAGCTCTTCCTTCTGCTGGCTGGGGAAGTGCAACTGACAGGTTTTGCATGCTCCCACGTAATTTGTGATGTCATGATCCATGCGCGGCCAGTAGACGTCTTGCCGCGCGCGCCGTTTGGTACGCTCCACTCCCTGGTGGCTGGCGTGCAGTCTCTCCAGCGTGGCTCGCCGCAGAGCGCGCGGGATAACCAGCCGTTGACCAGAGACCACCAGGTCGTCGTCGACGGCGAAACGGCCTCTGCAGCCCCAGTATGGTTGCAGCAGAGGCTCCAGCTGACATCGGTGCTCCGGAAATCCATCCAAAATCGCTGCCTTCAGTGCCATCATTTCGTTGTCTCTCTCGGCAGCATTTCGCACTTCAGCCAGTGACAAGTCTTTGAACGGGCTGGGAGCGCCGTTTGGTGAATCAGCCGTCAGTCGACTGATCATGCTGGCGATCTGGTGGGTGATAACTTGTCCAGCCTCCTCGTCCTCAGGCGTAGGATCATCCACTGGAGCGCAAGACAGCGCGTCAGGAATCGCATGCAGTTTGCCCTGCCTCCAGGTGGCAACAAAGTTGAACGGCATCAGACGCTCTCACAGGCGTTGTAGCCGCGGGTTCTCCACATCTGCCAGGCTCTTCGAATTTAGGATAGGCAGCAGCGGACGGTGATCTGTCATCACTTCAAACTTCTGCATGCCTTTCAGGTAAGGGCTGCACTTCTTGTTCGCCCAGGCTATGGCGAGCAGCTCTAATTCTATAACGGCGTAGCGAGACTCGGTGTCCGTCAAGAAACAGGATCCGCACTGAATTAGGCGCCACCGGCCGGCACTGTCCTGCTGACGTAGGCAAAATCCCAGGCCACCGGTGCGAGACGCATCTGTCTCCAGCATGGTTCTCCTTTGAGGATCGAAGAAGTCCAGTACTGGTGGTGACACCAGTGCCTCTTTCACTCTGTTGAAGGCGGCTTCTGTGTGCACCGGTGTCCACATCCACGTGTTGCGCGGCCTCAACAGCTGGCGCAACGGCTCAGCGGCTGCGGCGATGTCCGGTGAGAAACTTCCCAGCTTGTTGACGAGGCCCAGAAATGAGCGGAGGTCTGTGACGTTGCTAGGGCGTGGGAACTCGGCCACTGCCCTGAGTTTTTTTCTGTCCGCAGTGTAACCGTCAGGTGACACAGTGAAGCCGCAAAATTCAACATACTCTTCCGCAAATTCACACTTTGCAGGGTTCAGTGTGATCCCAGTCTCGTCGCATCTCTTTAGGGTGTTTCAGCCACGCTGAAGGTGGGTGGCATAGTCTGTGTCATAGATGATGATATCATCGACCACTTTGACGCTGTTTGAGAAGTCACCTAGGGCGACGTCACCACGTTGGTTGTATACGTCCCCGGAACTGACAAGTCCCTGGGGTGCGCGTTTGAACCGGTACCGGCCCCACTCTGATATGAAACAGGTAAGATCACGAAACTCGCGCTTTAACTTGAGCTGGTGGTAACCTGCCATGCAGTCCAGCTTGGGTGAAGAACCTGGCGCCAGGCGGAATGACAGCCAGTGCGTCCTGAGGAACTGGAGCAGGGTGGGCCGGTCTCTTCACGAAGCGATTCAGCTTGGCGAAATCCAGTCAGACGTCACCCTGAGACCGTGCCATCAGACGCGCGTTTCGCCACCGGCACAACGGGATGGCACCACTCGATGGAATGCTCCACCGGTTCAATCACATCAGCCTGAATAAGCTGATCAAGCTGCTGACGTGCTTCATCCCTCCAACAGAAGGGTATTTTGCGCGCAGTCGTCAGCGCATGGGGTTTGGCGTCTGCGGTGAGCTCGATGGTCATGGGCTTTCCCACCATAGCGCGAATGTCGAGTCGGCACCGAACACGTGTGGAAACTCGGCTTTCATCTCCTCCAAATGAGCGTGCCGCTCCTGGTTGGAGGGGTTGCCGCGGGACGGCTCCCAGGTAGGCGGGCCCCTGCCGGCCGGTGTCGGTGAACTGCAGGCACCGCTCTCGTCTGGCGGTGCGAGTACGGGGGCCCGACGTGCTGGGCTGCGCCTGCGCGGCTCGTCCTGAGCAGCTGGAACATGTCTGATTTGTCGGGGGAATGTATCGTGCAGAATTTTGAATTGGACACAATCGTGCCACGACAGCAGTGGAGAGTGCAGGTTTTCTAAGACTGTCACTCTCACAGGACGTTTGACGTCTCCTAACTGTAACACGATGTCACACTCCCCGACCGGTCGCAACTCGCGGCCATGAGCAGCCCAGGGAGTCTCCAAAGCTGGGCAAAGTCCACTGAGGCACTGGAGCTGCACATGAGGTGAGCGCTTGGCGGACACGCTCCGCAGTCGTACATATGTGGTGTACACACCTTCTGTCGCCGGAGGCAACACTTCTTCACAACTGTCGCCGTCCCAATCGTCGGAAAGGACGGTGGCAATGTTGCTAGACGGCATGTTGTAGTCATCTCCTCGGCGGTCGCGTCGGCTGCGGCTTTGGTGGCGGGCGCTGGTGCCGCGGCGATCATTTGTGCAGCCGCTGTCTCCGCCACTGGCTTTGGTCGCGGACCGGTGCTCCCGGCCGGTCCGATTCGCACACATCGAGGCGAAGTGGCCTGTGCCGCGACAGGTATTACACGTGCGCCCTACCGCCGGGCACGCCTGAGCGGTATGCTGTGCCGCACCGCACCGGTGGCACTGACCGACCGGGGTGGACTCGCTCCGGGCGGGGCGGCGCTGAGTCTGTTCACGCCGGTACCGAGAGACTTTGTTCAAGGTCAGGTCGGGCGTGGCTCGTATCGCGGAGCTGTTATTTGCATCACTCTCGGATGCCCTACAGATGTCTGTTGCAGTTTGTAGGGTGAGATCAGCCACCTCGAGCGTGCGTCGCCTAGTTTCGTCGTCATTGGTGCCGACGACCAAATGATATCGAAACCGGTCGTACAGGCAGTGTGGGCAGAAATTGCAGCACGATGCAATTTCTTTCAGCACACAGACGTAGTCGTCGACGGATTCTCCGGGGTCTTGCATGCGGCGATTGAAATCACATCTGTCGATGACGATATTCCGCTGTCGCCGAAGGTGAGCCTGCATGGCCGTGATAATTTCATCCATAGTAGCCGTTTCGGCCACGGGCAAGCTAAAGCGGACAACTCGGGTCCAGTCATCGTCCAAGACGGCCAAAAGTGCGGCTTTTTGCTCTGCCGGTGACATGTCCTGGAGCTGAGTGAGCAGGCAGTACCCCTCAAACTTTTTCTTCCAGGCTTCGAATTCCAGGAGATTGGCCGTGGCTGATAGCCGGGGAATGGGCGTCCCGGCGGCTGGCATCCGAGGGCGAGGGTGTGTGTCCGCAATGGAGGGCACAGTGGGGTCCGATGGGGGCCCCTGCTGGGCCTGTGCCGCAGGCACAATAGCCGAACACACACGTTCGATGAATGAGGTCATGTCCCTCTGCTGTTGCCTCATAAACCCAAGGAGGGTGGTTTCAGCAGTTGCCTCTTTCACGGGAGGCTTGGATTCCACCATGGCAGTACCTATAAGCGGGCACAGTAAATAATCGGCAAAGCTATCACTGCCCGAATGTCACAAGTCACTGATCACAAAAGCTCGGTTCACGGTCAATCTACCGACTGCGCCATGTTATGTTCTCACTCGCTGCACGCTCTGACCTCGCGGGACGTCCACACACGTTGACCGGTAACCAGTGACTATATTTGGAGAGGAGCAGGTCACACGGGCGGCCGCTAGAGATGCCACTTTCTGGCGCCACACACATTCCAACACCTACAACTGCCGAAAATACGGGGCCCGGCTTGGGCAGCAGTGGGCCCCCGAGACGATCGTTATGGGCCCGGTCGCGGGGCTCGTGGGACCTCCGAGGCAGGGTCAGAGAAAAAAATCTGGGGGCCTTCAAGATCAATTTCAGGGTCCCCGGGTACATAATAAGGGGCTCTTAGACCTCCCTTCGGAAGGTCTAGGGCATTTGGAAGGCAGCTTGCGGGGCCGGGGTACAGCTGCAGCCACCGATTGCCTACAAAAACTAATATTTCATAAACTGCAGGCAGAACAAACGCCACGCCTGTGTCGAGGCTGTCTTCGCACCGACAAACTGCCTGAGTCGAGGCTGTCGCCACGCCGACAAACCGCCTGTGCCGAACCTGCCTCCACACAAACGAACCGTCTGTGTCGGGGCTGTCTCCACACAAACGAACCGTCCGTGTCGGGGCTGTCTCCACACAGACGAACCACCTGTGTAGAGGCTGTTTCTTCAGAGACAAACCGCCTGTGTAGAGGCTGTCTCCACAACGACGAACCGTCTGTGTTGGGGCTGTCTCCACACAGACGAATCACCTGTGTTGATACTGTATCCACAACGACGAACCGCCTGTGTAGCGGCTGCCGCCACACAGACAAATCGCCTGTGTCGGTGCTGTCTCCACGCAGACAAATCGCCTGTGTTGGTACTGTCTCCACACAGACAAACCGCCTGTGTAGAGGCTGTCTCCACACAGACAAATCGACTGTGTTGGTACTGTCTCCACACAGACAAACCGCCTGTGTATAGGCTGTCTCCACACAGACAAATCGACTGTGTTGGTACTGTCTCCACACAGACAAACCGCCTGTGTAGAGGCTGTCTCCACACAGACAAACCGCCTGTGTAGAGGCTGTCTCCACACAGACAAACCGCCTGTGTAGAGGCTGTCTCCACAACGACGAACCGTCTGTGTCGGGGCTGTCTCCACACAGACGAATTACCTGTGTTGATACTGTATCCACAACGACGAACCGCCTGTGTCGCGGCTGCCTCCACACAGACAAATCGCCTGTGTCGGTGCTGTCTCCACACAGACAAATCGCCTGTGTTGGTACTGTCTCCACACAGACAAACCGCCTGTGTAGAGGCTGTCTCCACACAGACAAATCGACTGTGTTGGTACTGTCCCCACACAGACAAACCGCCTGTGTAGAGGCTGTCTCCACACAGACAAACCGCCTGTGTAGAGGCTGTCTCCACACAGAAAAATCGACTGTGTTGGTACTGTCTCCACACAGACAAACCTCCTGTGTAGAGGCTGTCTTCACACAGACAAACCGCCTGTGTAGAGGCTGTCTCCACAACGACGAACCACCTGTGTAGAGGCTGTTTCTACACAGACAAACGTCCTTAACTCACCAATGGGCGTGGACGTCCTCTCGACGGTGAGGAAGGCCGCCAAGTTGGCTGTGTAGGAGGAGATGATGATGAGCGTGAAGAACCACCAAATGCTGCCCACAATCCGAGTGGAAGCCGCCTGAAAGGCACCAGAGGCTTACTGACCCCTCCGGCGATGGAGGGATTCCAACAACAAAAAATTCAGTTTTCTTAGGCAATCCATAAAAAGTGGCCCATTGAAACAACTGTATCTATGTTTACGTGTGAAAACTTGACCGGAGTGCAGGGGACCATTTGAGTTTCACTCGAAGCGAGAGAGAGATTTATAGCCGATTTATAAAAAAACATTTGCATAAAATAGTTCGGCAATGGTCAAAGCCAATGATGATGGTGGGCAAGATAGAGCAAACTCTCGCTCGCGACCTGAAATTACACATTTTTACATTAATCCCATGGCGTTGACTGGGAGTACATCGGTTTAAAAGATCCTGTTTCCCCCAGAGGTCCTGGCCATTCACCGCCACCGCACTGGTCCAAGTACAGGTTTTGTCATTGGAGGACGCGGAGAGGAGCGCTCCGGCCATGCCTCCCTCCCCCTCCCCCGTAAAGCGCTGGAAGAGGGGGCCATCATACATTTTGCTCCTCATCCCCCAAAGGACTTTGGGTATTGGACAGATATTTCAGCTTAAAGTTCCTGTCGAACAGAGAATGACAAGAAAGGTGCGAGAAAAGACACAACGTTGCATATTTTCGGCTGTCTCGCTCTTATCGTTTACGAAACCGTAAACTTATTCATCCGTCCATCGAATTCGGTGAAGATTGTACCTGGCGTTTCCGTTGCCTTGCTTTCTTGATCATCTGGCAGCACAAAAATCCATACGATGGAATGTCTTGACCCTATCCCTATGACGGCATGTTTTGACCTCTAGTAACCTTAAATATGACCTGACAAAAAATCGTTCAAATATTTTCGATGGAGAAGTGGATGGGCTAACCAACGTCGTTGACCATTTTTTTTTTGCTATCTAGCGTGGTTCTCGAGATCTTGGGCACCCACCCCCTGTCAAAGCAAAGGTAGCTCAGACCCCCGTCAATGCGTGTTAAAGGCCGATCAGGCCCGTGCACCCACAAACAGGGACGCCGACTGGCACGGCGTTGACCCCACTGCTGCGACGCGCACTCCCCAGTGTACGGTCAGATGACATGCAGTATGACATACGTTACGCTATGGCTTCATAGGTAATGCTACTCAAGGTCAAGGTCACAGGTCAAGTTCAAAGGTCTTTTTCAAGGTCAAACCATCATTTACCGCCTAAAGGCTGCTATAGTGTCCGTTATATTGTACATTATTAGGAGTATGTCATATTTTTACGTCGTAGGTTATCAATCTTGAGTTCAAAATTTCAGAGAACACATTGTTTGGGAACTTCTCTTTTTGACCTTAGTCCACTTTGGGTGCATTCTCGGCTTTTTCCGCATAATCACGGCATTTCCCAACAGGTCTCCAGCACGGCCCAGATTTGGCAAATCAACCCAAGACTTTCTCTTAGCTCGCCGGATGGTACGTTTGCAAACTGCACGAGATCGTTTGAAGGCGATGAGGTTTGTTTCAGTACTATTGTGTTTAAATTGTCTGTATGCTCTGCGGCGTGCTCTGATGGCGTCCCGACACTCGTGAGACCACCATGGGACCGGAGAGCGGCGGGGTTTTCCTGAAGTTCTCGGGATGTATCGAAATGCAGCCTCTCTGACATATGCAGAAAACTGTTCAATTGACAGTGGTGGGTCCCTTGGCAGGTCGGCAAAACATAGATTTCGCTCCAATTTTTTCCATACAGTTTTTTGGAGCGTGGAATTCGGAACTGATATTCTTTCTTTCTTCAGACGTATGGTTTCAGAGTTATTGCTTGAAGAAAATCCTGAAAACCGTCGATTTCGTCAAAACATGGTGATATGCAATGATTACTTTCGAAATTAAATTTCATTTCTTAGTTTCTAATGATATAAGGTTGGATTGAACATGTAACGAACAAAGTTTGAGGATATTGTTTTTATTCTAAACTTTCAATATTTTTAGAGATGTTTTGGCTATTTTTCCCATGATTTTTTAAAGTGTGGCCAGTAATTCACGTTGAATGTATCAAAACAAAAATATGCACCTATATCTCCTCTACTTAGTGAAATCGATGGATTTTTTGCGTTCTACAGTTTATTAATGTCAAATCACCCATAGAATGGCGCCATGCGCGCAAAAATCGGCACCCAGGCGCCTCCGGTCGTCGTCGGCGCGGCCGCCGGTGCGTGGGCACGGGCAGTCGATTTATTCGGAGGGGGGACGTATGGACTCTTACAAGCTCTTACAAAGGTGGGAAGCAAAATCAGAAAAACCGTAAGTTCGACACAAAAGTTAAATCAATGCAATTTTAATCCAGTTAAGGGTGTACGGCTTGCCATATCTAAGCGTTGTCCTTAACATTAATTGTCGATTTGAGACATACATGTGTATTTTGAAAATGAAGAGACTTTAGTAAGCTTGGTCTGTTTTGCGTGTTTTAACGACATCGTATCGAACACGGATGAGCCTTAGCCGTGGCTGTGCTGTCTCCACCCCGGCTTGTGCGTCAGTGCCTTTATGGCACGCGCGAGGTGTCGGATGTCCAAGATAAGGCGTGGCTTCGAGGTGGCTACTTCGTTTCAGACGCCAGTTTTCTGCTATCGGTGTTGGAGTTCAATTGTTTTCGACACCGGAGTGGTAGAATTCCACGGGATGAAAGGATTATTGTGATAGATTGTTGTGCTGAATAGAGGTTCTACTTTTCTAGATTCTTGGTTCCGGCGCACCGGCAGGCCTCGACTGGTTCTGGCAAGGTCCCGGCAAGACCCAATGTGGTCCCGGCAAAAAGTTGGATTGAAATGAAGACATTTTCTGCCTTGTCTTATACGTTTCAGCCAGTGACTTGGATTTTATATTTCAGTCATGAATTATGTAAATTATGTTGTTCCATTCCAGACCCCGTTCAAGTTGTTTGGCAGCATTACGTCATCATGGCTGGAGAGGCACTACAGTTACTATGCAGGGCATTGGAGAAATTGCACTTTTTCGAAGCTCTAAATAACCTGTTTTAGAACTGTATCAACAAAACTTATATGGTTGAACAGAAAGCTAAAATATTTTTATTTGTGAAACCATCAGACGTTTTGCAAAAACTACAGTGAAGAATATTATTTTCACAAATTTTCCAGAGCGTGTCAAAATAAGGACATGTTCAGCACTAACAGCTGTTTGCAGTAAGACTAATCTCGATTTTGATTGGCTGTTGATTTCTGACCTTTGATTGGCTGTTGGTGGTACCTGCAGCAGAAGACAATAAACACCGGTGATCTCTTGAGCGAAGGTAAATTTATTTCTCTCGGCTATTAGGTAGGCCTGAGTTGATCAAATAAATGCATGCCCTTTCAACAAATTCTTTGAAGTGTTATAATTTTTTCATTAGATTTATGTAAAATACGCTGCTCGCGGTTGAGATCAAGGTTACTGTCAAATGGGTGAAACAAGTTGATTTCAATTTATACTAGATTGGTGCCAAATACGCCCAAACTTGGTATGTTTCAGCTGATCCTTCCAAAAACTTAGTAGAATCTCCTATAACTTAGTAGGAAAGGGCGGTGACGTCATCATGGGAGGACTATATTTAGTAGGAAACTTGGCTGTACCCGTAGTTAAAGTACCCTGGTTCCATTCCATTTTCGAATGGAACTTCTTTCAACTAAATTATTACATTCCTGGTCTATGGACGGAATTTAGCTGAGCGCAAACTGCTACTGCTTGCTTTCAGTGTTCACCACCTGGAAAGTTCAAGCTCATCTTAGAGAGAAAAATTAGCTCGAAAGATTGGCATTATTTAAGAAAAATAGAGGCTGCTCATAAATGACGTCTCCTTTTTAGGAGTTTCTAGACTCCCTCCTTCCCTTTTCTTGCTACTTTATTCAGGCATTCCGGTCTCGATAGTCAGACAGTCTAGACAGTCCCATCCCCTTATGACAAGCTCAGGAGGAGCTCAACAGTAAAAAAATTGCTGCCAGAAAAGGCCTACCCCAGGCTATGGTCATGGGTAGAGATTCTGGTGGCGTGGGGGGTCAGGACCCCCTGGATTTTGGGTCTTCCATAAACTATATAGGGCTTGTTTTGCTATGCCAGCGTTAACCCACCCAAAACTCCCTGGATCGAGAAGAGATCTCCAGCCCTGACTATGGTACGTCACTTTTCGGGCAGACAACCCCCGTGACGTTATGTATGGGTTTAAGTAAGACAAATTATTTGTGTGTAGTTAGCCATATTATGTTATTTAATCGTCAAATTCTAAGGAAAACTAATTCAATTGGTTGAAAACGAATTCATCGCAAACCGATATGGTCTCCAAAGGACACAGCTCTTGTTTAAGACTACTACGCTCTCCAATCCTCAGAGGTCCCGGCACAGACCCAGTTGATCCTGGCAAAGTTCCGGCCGGAACCAGCATCCAGTCCCGGCGCCGGGACGCTGGGACCAAAACTAGAACCTCTGGTGCTGACCGCGTTGGGTGTTCTCAAAAGACACCTACTAACAAGACAGTAAATCTAAACCCAGTAAATGTCACAATTGCTCAAGAAGTACCAGACAGCAGACGGAGACAGTTACTGGGGAGCTGCTCGCGGTGGAGACACAATTATCATAGACTAACTCATTGGTCGTTCCATCAGTTTCAGCCGAAGTCGATGTTTCTCACGCATTGCCGCTGCTGGACGAGACCCACGTCAGAACAGATAAGCTTTTGGTTGAATTGATCCTTGGAAGTTTATTTATTGTTCGCTGTGTGCTTTCAATTTCTTATTACCGTTTTCTAAACATTTCGAACATATTGAACAACAACATATCTGATTGGTGTTTGTCATTTTATTTCAAAACCGAGGTGGTAAACGTCAGGGGAAGAAGGTCCATCCAAACTGTGAACCAAAATAGGTCACTTCCATGCCCCAATAGAAATTAAAACTGTATTTGGTACATTGATTCAGTCTCCTCTGTTGGTTATAAAGGTGATCCAAACCAAATGCCACTAAATATAGTACCCTTCTGTCATAACACAGTCCTTTAGCAATGAATTAATCTCCATCCGGGACCCGAAAAATATTTACTCCATCTTGCTTCAAAACACATACTTCACAACGTACGTCGTTTACGTTTCTTAATCTTAATGAAACTTTACGGAAGCCGAAGACAAAAAATGAAAGAAAAAGAAAGACGAGACAATTTTTTTGTCAACGGCACTCCCTTACATTAGGAGAATGGCAACAATTTCATGTGCTTATGTAGTGCATGTTTTCCCCAGCAGTAAACTGTTAACCCATAGTCTCCGCTGAGCACCTCACGCGTGCGTGTCGTCGATTGGCCGAAGTGTCACTCGGCTATCGCTGAGGCACGCCGGGCAGCCGATTTTCGCGCGCATGGCGTCACTCTTTGGCTGGTTAGACATGGATAAATTCAAGAACGCAAAATGTCATTTGTGTTATTAGAAAGCACAGACACAGAAAAAATGTAGGTCATTTCAAAGTCAATCACTGGCCACACTTAAAAAAATTGTTTCAGAAAATTGAATGCAAATTTCCAAAAACTTATAAAAATTATCTTTTAAAAGCTAAATTCTTAAAGCTGGAAAACAGAATGTTAAATACTATCATATTTGAAATGAGCATCAATAACGAAGGACTACATAGAAAACGATGAGTGTATGCCACCATGTTTTGCCAAAACACGGATTTTCACAGTTTTCAGCAAGCTGTAACTCCAAAACCCTATTTGAAGAAATAAAATATTCTCAAATCTGAATTCTACGCCCCGGTTGACCCTGTGTACGAAGTTGGAACGAAATCTGAGACTATGGTGTGTAAAATCCAGGTGGTGCCTGGTCGATTTGTCCTGGAACGCCCCCAGCATAACCTTGACCTCAGGCTACTGAAGCCTATTTTTTCACACCGTGACAGTTGGTGACTGGCGTGGCGTGGACCGGTGTAGTGAGTGATAAAAAATAATCATTATCATAATATTTTGATGAGAGGTGGTTTGTGAGAGATTTGATGTATGTACATATGTACATACCTATGTATGTGTGTACTTGCAAAACTGCAACCACATGAAATCAACTAATGAAACATGTTTCCCTTAGGTCCCTTTTTACTGATTTCATGGCACACAAATTTTCCGAGGCTCGATCACGGGAAGCCAAGAAGGCTCCCTGTATGTCTGAAAAGCGTGCATTTTTCCCTCGGGTTCGATTGATGACGTCCTTTCCCTTTCTTATGAATCGTCGACCCCAAAGACTTGGCCCACTTATTCGAATCCCACAAACTGCCAGTGGGATATCTAGTTAAAAGATTTGGAGGGAGAAACAGTTAAAAACATGAAGCTTTTTTAAGAATAAGAAATCAGAGGTTTTCGGGACTCATATCCCCCACCCCATCCATTTGCAAAACTGCAGCATTTCGGCATGCCACGATTCTGTATTTCGGCACTAACTTCCTGCATCCCGGCACTGGCCACTCAGAGAATTTCATGATGAATCACTTGTTGCCAAACCCAAAAAGAAAATTACCCAATACGCATAACTCCCCAGGCTGTTCACTGTTCATTGAACGGTGCAGAGAGCCAGCTGAGGTACCGATGCTGCACCCTTAGGCTTCCCCTTGGCCAGGCGGAGAGCGAGCTGAGGTACCGATGCTGCACCCTTAGGCTTCCCCTTGGCCAGGCGGAGAGCGAGCTGAGGTACCGATGCTGCACCCTTAGGCTTCCCCTTGGCCAGGCGATAGAAGTATGGCATGGCCAGTAAAGTTTCCTATCGAATCCGTTTCATACCCAAAATTACCCCGACAAACCGGACTAGTCTGTTTGCACACTGCAATTATCCCCGAGATCCATCAATTTCCGAAAAATAGCACTAAATCAATAAAGATCTTAGTTTAAATCCATATCCAGATTCAGGACTATTCAGATTGTGTCACGATTTCGATCTAATCAAGTCCAATGATAAGATTGGATCGGATTTCGGACCAGATTTCCGAGCCATGGGGCAGCCTTGCAGGCGACGGGCTCTGTGTGCGGCCGCCAAACACGCGGCGGCGCGCGGCCCGGACGGCGCTAATGCACTGACGCGCCAGTGACAGCCACATGCAGCAGTGAGTCCCCACGGATTCATCAACGGCGATTGTGGCTCAGCTAATGGCGCCAATCTAATGCCAGGGACAAGCGATGGCCATTGAGGGAGTACGTGTGGAAATAGTGTACACTCCATTAACCCTAGCATATGTCGTGCAATATTTGCAGCTGTGTAAATGAAAAGAAAATGTTGTGCTTCGCTGAAGTTCTAAAAGGAATTGCCCATGTTTATGCACAAAACAGGCCTGAAAGCCTATTAATCAAATTTTCTTCCATCTTGCATGGCTCAGAACAACAAATACATTCACTCACAATTTGTGTTAATACGAAAATCACATATTTTCGTCATTTGCAGAATAGTATCCATGATCACAGGCCAACCATAGCCTCACTTGGACCCAGAGCGACAGTCGATATTCCATATTAACCCCATTTCTGTCAGGGTCATGGCTGCCACTAATGCTGTCAGGAAGACGGATTCGCCCGCTCCCCTAACATCTCAAAATATACCCCCTGATTTCAAAAATTAAAAATTGAATCGATTTTTATCATGCTAAACTCCATTTTGACTTCAAAATTTTTAAAAACGTTCAAAGAAGGAATAAAATATGAAAACAAAAATGAATTACCGCCTGAAATTTCACGTATACTATTCAATCCTTCCAACTGCTCTCAATATTGTTAGAGATAGCCTTGTTGTACGAAGAACCCACCATACACGACGACATTCGGTTTGTGAATAGATCCTCGCTAAATGCCGCGCCATAAGTCCCCTCCCAGCAAAGATATTATCTAAACACTTTCAGACAATCTGTCCAATGAATTTCAGGAAACCGAAGAAAGATCCAAAATCCTATCGCAAACCGTTTTAGTGATATTCTAGGAAAACACGAGGGGACAGAATCCACCACTCCCCCTCTTTTAGACTGGAATCAGGTTAAGTAATTAACATTGGAGAATAAGAAGAAAAGTTAACTATAATAAGCAATGGTGCTGTAACATAATGCTTACAAAGTCTCTGAGATGAAGCATAACTCCCATGAGAACTGACGAGCATCCAAAAAAAACGAGCCTTACTCGGATCCGCTGTGTTAAACGTCAACGCTGCGACTTTCCCCGACGGCCAATCTGAGGCCGAGCAGTCTCCCACCTTGGGGTTGAGTCCGGAACCCTGGCGCAGCAGGGTGCCAGTGATGAACCAGAAGCTGTTACTGACGCTGAACTGGTTCTCCACCACGTCATTGTCGGCGAAGCACGGGTGCGGATTGTTCCACTCGTAGGGACTGAAGCGCGCCATCACAAACATGGTGAAGCTGACGATGACGTAGGCGGCCATGACGTACAGCCAGATCTCCACCGCCAGAGGATTCATGAAGCTGGAGGAAGAGAGAGAGCTCGAATAGAGGCGGCAGTCAGGCGTAGTAAAAAATGATGTCCGCTTACTAGGCAAGAGTAATCCAGTGGCATCATCACATCATTATCATCATCACAACTGGTATATTTTCACGAAGGAATATGCGACGAATCTAATGATTTTGTATATTTGTTTTTTTCTATTCCACTCAGCAGCCTCCTCGAGAAAAGGATGCTCCAGCCTTAAGACGCAAGTTAATTCTTGTTTGGTCTGGCATAGCATGACCTGGCCTGAGCTTATCCAACCTAACCTAACCTAACCTAACCTAACCTGTCCTAGCCTAACCTAACCTAACATAATTAACCTAGCCTAGCCTAGCCTAGCCTGACCTAACCTGACCCGGTCTGACCTGACCTGGCCTTGCTTGGCCTGACCTGACGTGACCTGATCTGATGCAACCTACCCTAACCTAACTTAACGGTCTAAGCTTAGCTAACCTAATCCAAGCAAACCCCAATTTTTTGCGAAAAAATAGGATAAACGTACTATAAACGAGTACTTTCCACCTTACATGTTTGAAATCTACGTGTGGGACTACCAAAATAAAAAACAGACATATTGTAACCATGAGAGCCGTATGTATATGGGCTTTCGAACTCTATCACTCCGCTATTGCAAACAAGTTGGATCATTAACAGGCTGTATTCCCCCGGCCGACTTCGAGTCGCCACAGCCCACAGACTAGCCCCGGCTCCGGCCTGCCTGACCCGCCCGAGGGCTCCGGTCGGTCTGACCGGCTCAAGGGCTCCGGTCTGCCTGACCGGCTTAGGGGTCCGGTCGGTCTGACCCGCCCGAGGACTCCGGCCGGCCTACCCGGCTCAAGGGCTCTGGCTGCCTGCCCCGCACAAAGGACGCGGACAGAAGAGGCGCCAGACACATATCAGGTGGAAAGCAAATACTATGCCCGGCGCAGCGCAATCCTACGTGCTTCCAGATAAAATGTGGTCTGCCCAGTTTATACATGTCTTGAGGCAGTGTGCGCTACAATAAGATTCTAAGATGATGAACCATATGGCTGATGAACTAGACGGCTGCTTCTGGCGGGCAGACGTCACGGCAGAGGTGCCACCAGCCTGGCACACCTCGACGGAAAAGGCGTTCTGTCATTCCTTTTGGCTGGCGGCTCAGCTGTACTGACCTGAACAGGCGCGTGGGCTGGCTGGTTGGTACCTGCAGATTACAAATGCACGTCATTGTAGCTCAACCGTTCATACTGAAAAGAAATGTCAAATACACAAAGACGTCTTAATCTTACAAAATGGGGTATTTCATAACACGTATACCTGCCAAGAATTCTGACGGCAGCAAACCATCCGTTCGGCTCACCTTGAACAAAATGCTGATCCCAAGGTTCATGAAAGGCTTGGTGAAGTCCACCACGCTCTCCCGCGCGTAGCTGATGGTCATGGAGGCCACAGCCAGGTTTGCTTTCTGAAGAAGCCAACCAGAAGTTCGATGTCTGGACGCGTCTTCACACCTGGTTTTCTCCCACACTGCTATAAGACTTAGCATTCCAATCCAGTACAGCAAATGCTAGGACGGGGGAGCATGGAATCACGATGTAGCATCGCATAACCATGTTAACTTTTACAGCCTCACTATTAAAGGCGGATCCAGGACTCCCGATCAGGAGGGGTGCACATGGTCGGGGGGGCGCCATCCGGACCTGGAGTCGCCGCTTACATCCATACATATATATTTGTACACATGGGATAAAACAAAAACACAGAAATGATATGAGGCATGGCGATACAGCCCAAACTTGGGAGTGATAAAAACGTGAGGGTAAAAACATGAAAAGGTCACCCATGTCAGGGCGCAATGTGGCCATCATGTTCGAAGCGGCAATGGCAAGGAAGGGGGCAGCGGCAGTCACAGATGGTTCCAGTACACTCAGGAGAGAGAAAAAAGAAAAAATAGAATGCCGGGTAAAAATAAAAAAAATAAATGATTACATCCGGACATTCAGGAGGGGATTCGGGATGTTGTACCCAGTGCCACAAAGAAAAAACTTTGCTAAATTGCAGCACATCTCAGCTACTGGCGAGCCTGACCATCCGGACCCAGCACAGTCAATACGTAATACGTAATACTTTTGGGCGAAAAACCTCTTAGGTGGGATCCGAATCATATCGTGGGCCCCGATTCTCGCATCCGGGGAGGGAAGGGGGTGGGAATCGATATTTCAGGGGCACTATCGCCAACGACCAAGTCCTCCACCCCCCCTCCTGGATCTCACCATGCTCGCTGTTCCTTCATTATTGTGTTTACTTAAGCGTTGAAACACCAGAAGTTTGGTTTGCACCGAGTGACTCCCGCTGGGACCAGGCACCGTGTGACTCCCGCCGGGACCATGCACCGTGTGACTCCCGCCGGGACCATGCACCGTGTGACTCCCGCCGGGACCATGCACCGTGTGACTCCCGCCGGGACCATGCACCGTGTGACTCCCGCCGGGACCATGCACCGTGTGACTCCCGCCGGGACCATGCACCGTGTGACTCCCGCCGGGACCATGCACCGTGTGACTCCCGCCGGGACCATGCACCGTGTGACTCCCGCCGGGACCATGCACCGTGTGACTCCCGCCGGGACCATGCACCGTGTGACTCCCGCCGGGACCATGCACCGTGTGACTCCCGCCGGGACCATGCACCGTGTGACTCCCGCCGGGACCATGCACCGTGTGACTCCCGCCGGGACCATGCACCGTGTGACTCCCGCCGGGACCATGCACCGTGTGACTCCCGCCGGGACCATGCACCGTGTGACTCCCGCCGGGACCATGCACCGTGTGACTCCCGCCGGGACCATGCACCGTGTGACTCCCGCCGGGACCATGCACCGTGTGACTCCCGCCGGGACCATGCACCGTGTGACTCCCGCCGGGACCATGCACCGTGTGACTCCCGCCGGGACCATGCACCGTGTGACTCCCGCCGGGACCATGCACCGTGTGACTCCCGCCGGGACCGGAACGCACCCGATCCATGAGCCGCCGCACCAGACCATTCCATTGGCCGGTTTCCTCGTCGCGGTAGCCGAAGATGCCCTCCGGCGCCAGCTCGATGTGGTACCGAAAGCCCACCACCTGGGCTACGCGCTGCAGCAGGTCCACGCAGAAGCCCTGGAAGCGGGCGTTACCGGTGGCGCTGCTGTTGGGGTTCAGCATGACGAACGGCTGCTCCTGCCGGGTAGACGTCACGGCAGAGATGCCACCAGCCTGACACATGTTCTTAGGCTGACTCCGAGCCATCCCATTAAGCGCATGTCTCAACTCTCATTTCTAGTATCGTTAACCGCAGAAGCCATGGCCCGTTCGACAGAACGAGGTCCTGTAGATTCTCCATGTCAAACTCTCTCCGAACACAATGGGATGACGGAACTCTGCGGAGCTCTGTCAACCCGGATATTTGCATACGTTATCACATCGGTGTCGCTTTATTTGTGCTGATGAAGAGCCAGTGCGCTTTCAGAGAGAGAGATACAAACGAAGCGGCAGCAAATTCAAATCGTAGCTCCATTATGCAAATGCCAGTTCGGCCTTCATAAATGTGGTAGCCAAGATTACCACAACCTCGGGATTGCTATAATGGCCTAGCTGAGGTATCCCTATGTAATTATTTGAACACACTTTCTCTTGGCCTATTCACCAAGGTGTTATGTAAGGGCCTTGAATTTTCTTGGAACCCCGTAACAAGAAAAATGCATAGGAACCAAGGTAAGGTATCAATCGATATCACTTGAAAATAAATCAGAAGTCAGTGGGGTCTGTTCCACCAACTGACCTCGTGTGAAGATGCACAATGAGAGAGAGAGAGAGAGAGAGAGAAAGTTGGGATAGAGTTCAGGCAAAACCGAGCCTTGTTTTACATACCAAAACTGGAGGCTTAAAACCTACTTGAACTCACTGTCAATGACTGTAACTGAAAAACTGCAACAACCATAAAAAATGTTAAATTAAGCAGGTAGTGAAGCGAGAAGAGATGTTATGTTCATAGAAGGAAAGTGAATATTGTGATTCATGAAAGCGTAAATATCGATTCGTAAAACTTTTGATAAGTGATATTTTGAAATATTTTTAGAAGTGATATTTTGAAATATTTTGATGAGTGATATTTTGAAATATTTTGATGCATGGGATGCTAAGTGTTGAGTGTTGGTAAATGTGGTCGAGCAAGTCAACAGTTCTTTGGAATATGGAAAGGTATCCTACTTGAAAGTCCACAATTTTGAGTGAAGCCTCAAGCGCTTCACGCACATAAGCGCAAGAGCAACCATTTTATCATGTGATTGCCGGTTCAGTACAACCACGTTCAGAATGAAGAACAGCACAAGCCCTGCGCGAAATCGGAGCGAGATTGGGTATGCGTGGCATGACAGGGCATCGTCTGAGTTTGGTTCGGTCCACAGTGTGCCAGTTTCCCCGGCGCATCCTCCTACATCACCGGCGGTCACTTATCCTAATCACCATCCAGCCGGGGGCCCCCTTATCTCGGTCTTGGCTGCCGGTGCTGCTGACGCGTCCGGATTTGTTGCACAGGGGAGGGGCGGGGTGGGATAAAAGAGTCGCCCGAGGCCAACGGCCAGCAAAAAACAGCACCAGAGAAGAACGGGGACGATGTATTGAACAAAATGGGGCATCTTGTTGTCTCATCTGGCATACTTCTCCCCGTTTAGGACAATGTTAATTGATTGAAAACAACTTGATTAGTTATTGATCGAGTGCTAACAATTAGCCACGCAACCTATTCCTGCAGCCTCCCCTCTTTTCACTCTGATAACTAAGGCCGTCTCCCCTCACTTGTTAGTCACGATAGCTGCCAGGGCGACACTGCAGAGTTGTCAGTTGGCTGCGCCGGCGTTCGGCTGGCTCACCAGTATGGTTGTGACCACCAGGGTGACATTGGGCTGGCCACTGCCGTAGAAGGCGGTCCTGTTGGTGATGACCACCCCTCTCGGCCGGCTCCAGGAGCCCACCTTCCTCATGCCGCCGTCCAGCAGCTTCAGCAGGTCCAGACGCAGGTCGGAGCGCCGCCCCTCCACGAAACGGACAGGCCCGGTCAGGCCCGACATTTGCACCTGCCGAAAACCGCACCGGCTCCCAATTGACACCGCAAGCAAGCGCTGCAATACCGCCTCTGTCCTAACCACTGGGATACCGCCCCTGTCCTAACCACTGGGATACCGCCTCTGTTCTAACCTATGGAGACCACCTTTGTCCCAACCACTGGGATACTGTACAATGCGTGGGACCCAATGACAGGTTCAGATGGTGACCTGATGACGTATATACGTTTTATCTTGTTTTTCTGATCACTGCCTTGCATCAGCTGTCAGAACCACATGACGAAATGCATGGAGCGCAGCGTGATATTATTTCCCAGAGTGGATTTGATCTGACCGTCCACCGATATTAAATTAATGCTGGCGTAGAGGACCCATGGGGGTTCGGGGGGGGCACTCACTCGCCCTCCCCCTCCACCGATCGACATCCAGCACCCCTGGAACTGGATAATAATTAATTGGGTGTTCTGCTACAACTTCAGCAAACGGTCAGAGCGTGAAACTCTGCTGATGGCCGCGCCAGTAAACAACTCCAATGGGTAGAAAGAAGACAACCCCCGTGTCTGATCGAACATAAAACTGAGATTGATGCAACCAGTTCTTTTTTAGAACATGCAACGCAACCCACACTTTGTCAACATTGTTAGGGAAGAACATCACATATTGCACCGATCGTTTTTGTGAAGGAAATTATTCCTAGCCCCAGTTGAAGGTGCATTGAAAGCCCCTACGTTAGGGATTGTTTGTTCCAAAGTAGCTGGATAATGGCGACGCGTAGTGCCGTCCTGGCAAACTTTATTATTGATTATTTGCATTTTATCTTATAAAGATTCAGGTATCAGTAATCTAAGGTCAGCTCACCAGGCCAGGTCAAGTGGCATCACCTCAAAAAATGTGTAAAGTGGCACCAGTGAGAGTAGGTTTAATCTATTGATCTAATATTCTTGTCAGCTAACAGACTCACCATAAAAACTAGTGCCAAGAAATTGAGGGTACCAGTCAATTTTCAATATGTTTCTAACAAGAGACTTTTCATTTTAGAACGGAAAACGCATAGTCTCTGGGCTTATAGTTGCTCTCCGCATTGGTTGGTTAAAAGCTGTTCGACTTGTTGTCAATCTGGCTGAGATGGATCAATATTTAGCTGGACAGGCCCCCATCCCCTCCTCGTATTCCAGCCCGTATGAGGCTCACTGAGTACCACAATAGCCTAGGGTCAGGTACAGGTTCAACCTCTTCATTGAAGTATATGGGAAATGGCCTACACATTGCTCTATTTTCGTAGATAAAACATAAAATAACTTATTTTTCGCAGCGTTGAGGATCTTAGGTCATTCCCAAGGGTCAAGTTGGTGACCTCGAGAGATCACCAGAAGCTACTTCTCCAGGTTTTCAAACTAGAGTAGATCACTTCGCAAGGAACAGTGACAAAGCTTTTGTTATGGGTTATTATGTTATGGTCATTGGCTGTTGATCGACCGTATGCATTCTGACCTTAGAAAGTTCAAGGATGACCTTGAACCGATCTAGTGGCAGCAAATTCTAGATGTTCATCTAGTACGGTCATATTATAAAGCATTTAATTTGCTGTAACAAGAGGAATCGAATTATGTCTAAAATCGTATTTTAAATCAAATCAGTCAGAGCTAGAATAAAAAATATCAAGTTCTTTGACCTCATGCGACCTAAATATTTATCTGAGGCCAAAATTGACTGATATACTTCCGTAACCATTTCTCAAGGACTGCCCATGACCTTCGTATTTTTGTTATCATGCATAGGAGCAGATATCGAGGGGATGTTCGACTTCCTCCTCATTTGAGGGAAAGGTGGATGGGAGACTAAAAGAAGCGGGTATTAGGCCTCATTCTGCCCCTGTGTCCGGCTCTCAGGCTGAGGAGTCCGACGTCGGACACTCACGGTGTTGATGTAGTTGTAGAGACTGAGGCCGGCCGGCCAGCCGTTGAGGCGGTCACAGGTCACGTTGGGCAGAGTGAAGTCGGCGCCTGCCGCCATCGCGTGTAGGCCGCGTGAAAACGCCTGCACACTGTCCTGCAGCAGAGCTGTCTCCGCCTGCACGCACAGCACGACACGTACAACAGCAGGGACGGATGAACAGAGACAACAGCACAGCACGTACAACAGCAGGAACGGATGAACAGAGACAACAGCACGGCACGTATAACGGCAAGGACGAACGAACAGGGACAACAGCACGGCACGTATAACGGCAAGGACGGATGAACAGAGACAACAGCACGGCACGTATAACGGCAAGGACGAACGAACAGGGACAACAGCACGGCACGTATAACGGCAAGGACGGATGAACAGAGACAACAGCACGGCACGTATAACGCTAAGGACGAACGAACAGGGACAACAGCACGGCACGTATAACGGCAAGGACGGATGAACAGAGACAACAGCACGGCACGTATAACGGCAAGGACGAACGAACAGAGACAACAGCACGGCACGTATAACGGCAAGGACGAATGAACAGAGACAACAGCACGGCACGTATAACGGCAAGGACGGATGAACAGAGACAACAGCACGACACTTATAACGGCAAGGACGAACGAACAGGGACAACAGCACGGCACGTATAACGGCAAGAACGGATGCACAGACAACAGCGCGGCACGTATAACGGCAAGAACGGATGAACAGAGACAACAGCACGGCACGTATAACGGCAAGGATGGATGAACAGAGACAACAGCATGGCACGTATAACGGCAAAGACGGATGAACAGAGACAACAGCACGGCACGTACAACGGCAAGGACGGATGAACAGAGACAACAGCACGGCACGTATAACGGCAAGGACGGATTAACAGAGACAACAGCACGGCACGTATAACGGCAAGGATGGATGAACAGAGACAACAGCACGGCACGTATAACGGCAAGAACGGATGAACAGAGACAACAGCACGGCACGTATAACGGCAAGGACGGATGAACAGAGACAACAGCACGGCACGTATAACGGCAAGGACGGATGAACAGAGACAACAGCACGGCACGTGTAACGGCAAGGACGAACGAACAGGGACAACAGCACGGCACGTATAACGGCAAGGACGGATGAACAGAGACAACAGCATGGCACGTATAACGGCAAGGACGGATGAACAGAGACAACAGCACGGCACGTATAACGGCAAGGACGGATGAACAGAGACAACAGCACGGCACGTATAACGGCAAGGACGGATGAACAGAGACAACAGCACGGCACGTATAACGGCAAGGACGAACGAACAGGGACAACAGCACGGCACGTATAACGGCAAGGACGGATGAACAGAGACAACAGCACGGCACGTATAACGGCAAGGACGAACGAACAGGGACAACAGCACGACACTTATAACGGCAAGGACGAACGAACAGGGACAACAGCACGACGCTTATAACAACATGGGCGGACGAACAGAGACAACAATGCGGCATGCACGACAGCAGAGGCTGACGAACGGAGGCAACAGCACGGCACGTACGAGACAGACGAACAAACAGAGGCAACAGCAGGGATGGACAGTAGTATTGGCAACAGCACGGCATGTACAACAGCAAGAACGGACGAACATAGATAACAGCAGGCTTCATCAGGTTACCAATGTTTCCAAAAGTAGGTACTCAATCACTAATCAAACAAATATGAAAGCCCAAAGGTGGCATAACACCCGCAGCATTGCCCCACAGCTCCCCTGTGAGGACTGACCTTAATGACGCCCTGCTGTAGGACCAGCTCGGAGTCGACTGGTTGGAAGTCCCGCATAGCTGCCACGGCCGCGCGCACGCGCGCGCTCTCTGAGTTCACCAGGCGAAACGCAGTCATGTTCACCAGGTTGTAGCGAAAGTCCTCCAGGTCGAACGTCTCGGTGTCCTGCAGACGGAGTGTGCGCATCAAGCAGGCGCCACATACGATTACCACTGAGCTCATCAAACAGACAAAAAAAGGCTAAAATAGTACGAATGTGTCCAACGAGGAACAACTTGAGCAGATCCCCAAAGTAAAAACGGTACTGGTCGGTAGCTGAAGTACATCAGATGGAGCTCTTCGATTTTGGCACAAAATAATCACTCAACTTAAATTAAAGAAGCCCAGTTATGCTTCAAATTATATATATATATATATATATATATATATATATATATATATATATATATTTGTGAAGGCTGGCAGTAAGTTATTAATTATACAGGTATGATTGAATATGACCGCGTTTTTGGAATTAACAAGTCTCTTGTTTAATTTTTTCTAAGTCTCTAAATGTTTTTTAGGTATTTCTGAAAGTTTTTCAAGTATATCTCCAATTCTAGTCATTGTTATGGAAGTAAAAAATATCCACTATGCAACCGGTTTCGTAAATTCAATAAACGTTTTCAAGCAAGTGGACATTTTAAACATGACAATACCATTCAAAAATACAAAGTATCACACACAATAATCACGGCAATATATATTTAAACTGTTAAAAGATGGGCCCGCTGCTAAACTATCTTTGGCATTTGTCTTCTTATGAGTCTTCTGTTTTAACCTTCACCATAGGAGCTGGTGTGGCAGAGGGTGAATATTCCAACGTAATCTCTCTGGGTGTTGAGGGTTGGGGACTTCTCCTTAACCCTTTGTTCCTAGTGGTCGAGATCTCGACCACCAAAAGACTTCAGGGCTAAGCTCGTCACATATTTCAAATTCGACAGAGTTCTCCAAACTCCGTTGTCAGACGAAAGATGGACCAGGCTATCATCACAGCTGCAAAATTTTGTTCTGTCATGTTTAGGGGGAGTGGGGGGCATATCAAATCTGGACATATCTTCGACAGCCTTTGTGGGAAATGACTACATTTGTTTCTCTCCGGCTATCAGACAAAAGTCATAATTATTTATTTATTTTTACTTGATGTGGTAGCCAGAGAGTCAGACCGAACAACAGTATTCATTGTTTTGCTAGGGCTTCAATTTATCGTGACTTAGAAACGAAACATTTTGGTGGTCGAGTATTCGACCACTAGGAGGATATCCGTCAACTAGGTTCAGTCATAATTTGGTTTGGACATTGGCAAATTTAGAGCCAAATGTGAGCAGGTATTGCAAAAACAGCCCAGTTTTGAACATTTTGACATAGGCAAACGTAGGGGGCGAAAGGGGCAGGCAGTGGGGGATACAAGGGGGGCTAGGGGGCTAAACCCTCCCTCCCGAAATTTAGGTACCTATGGTAAATACATAGCCGGGGGCCGATAAGAGGCACTGGTAGGAAGGTTCGAAACCCCAAGCCCTCCAAAATGAAATCTTGGAACCGCCACTGGAGACAGGTGATCCCTCTCTCCTTCGTCGAAGTTCCGCCCACCTGAAACGTCATCGGCGCACTTATGAAATTCGCTTTCCCCCCAGCCCTCTTCCTAGGACGGGAGTACATGCTCCTCTGCGATAATATTTGGGCCGTGATGACCCCTCCCCTCCTGGGTTCAGGGCGTCGCCACGGATATGCCGAGGGGAGCGGACTACGATTTTGCTATGATCAGGGAGAGGGAAGGGGTGGGAAGCGAACCCAAAACTCAAGATCGAAGGGCCTTGAGAGGCTGCAAACCAAGACTTTGCGTAAGCATTTTGGGGAAAATCTTACAAGGGCAAATAATGTAAAAATATGGCTCGAGGCCCCAACTTGGGGATGTCTCTCCTGGCTTCCAATCTGAGGAGAGCCGTCCCCTTCCCCGGCAATCATCAAGTCTGCGATGTGGAAGAACCGCTTTGAGTCGTACATGCAATTCCTGCACTTCAGGACAACACAAAGCTGGACATGGTGACCGCTACTCCAGCTATGTCCTCGGGCTGATCGCATCCATAAGAAATTGCTGGAACACTTCGTCCAACAACATCACCCTACCTGTAAGATTCGGGTACGAGTTTTCTGCTTGAACCAGGCAATGGATACATTGTGGCGTTTGATCTCTACCAGGGATGCAAAGGAATATATGATGTGATCTCGTCGCCGAGTTCGGGAAGAATGCTACCACAGTGCTTGTGTCGCTCAACAGGCTGCCGGAGGGGGAGAAACTAATTTCATACCTCACCTTCGACAGCAGCTTCACTCTGCTTGATCTGCTGTGCGAACTGAAGATACGAGGATTCGAAATCAAGGGGACGATACGGTGGGACCGGTTTCGAAGGGATGCAAGCTCACCTTAGTGGAAACTATAAGGGAGGCAGAACGTGGCTCATTCACCGCAGCTTTGACTACATCTAGAAACAGTTGTGTGTGGAAATGGTAAGCTGGAAGGACAACAACGTATCGACCATATCATCTGCTCTACTGCTTTCGGTTAAGGTTCGGTCGCCTCTGTTGACCGATACTCAAACAGGACCAAGGGTGACCCAACTGCAAGGCTAAATTATGTTAAAAAATACGAGAAAATGGGAGGCACAGATGCAGGATCAGCATGTGACGCTACGCGCTTCAGCCAGAGGAAGAAGTGGTGTTTTCCGACATGGGGGGAAGGGGGAGTTGGAGGTCAGGACCCCTTCCTCAACAGGCTGGCATACATCATTTACGCAGTCATGAAGAGTTAGGTACTGTTTGGTTTGGAAGCTTCCTATTCCTTCTATGTGTGCTCGTGACTTAGGCTGAAAAACCATGTATTATGGATACCTCAATTACGTCTCCTCTCTTCCCTCGATTTCGGGTTTTTAGGTTTTGTACCCTATCCCTTCCTCATAGGTTTGTATTGTTGTGCCAGCGTTAACCCATCCAGGAACCCCTGGGTCGGAAGAAATCTCGTCTTGGTTTCCGATCTTTGTGGTGGTAGTTCCCAATGAACTTCACCTGGGTCAGTGCAGAGGCACCCAAGGTTGTGGGTAGACCTGCCACGGCAAGCCTGGGGGACACGGAGTGCGTTTGCACCCATTGGAATACGACTGGCTCTGTGTCTCGGTTTTGTGAGTTTAGTCCATAGTGGATGGAAGCTGCTGTGATATTTATTTCCAAAGTTGAAATTTGACCCGTTCCAAAGCATACTGGTCCTGCCCTCTTTTAAATTGAGTAGCTGACAGGTGCAAATCAAGTTTGGTCGTCTGTCGTCGCACGTCCGCACACTTTATGATGCTTGCCATTCATTTAAGGCTCAATTATGAACTAAATCGTATCTGTATGCTTGTGGAATTATTTCAGTACCGTTGAGAAGACCAGACATGCAATCAATGGCAAGTGGGCATACAAACCTAACTGACGGATATCCTCCTAGTGGTCGAGATCTCGACCCCTAAATTCCAATTTTGTGAGGGAAGGGGTCGGAGGTAAAATGGGGGATGGCACTGTTAATGACTGGCCCAAGAAATTTTCTGTAAAGGAATTGAATCCTAGAAAAATTATTCAGGAACAAGGGTTAATGAGGACGGCTTCAAGTATTCGTAGTCTGCGCCGGTCCCGCTCGCGCTCGATGATCTTGAGGTTGTTGGTGAGGATGTTCCTGGTGATAGGTTGCTGGTGGACGTCTCGCCAGTGCTCGAACGGGGGATGGGCGTACAGGTTCATCGTTTGCCGTCTGGAGAGTGTGGAGAGTGGGTCGAGCACCAACGTAGCCTACCAGTTCTCATGCCCACACGAAGATTGTAAGCTTCGTAAGTGTAGCTACATTGGTGCCACAACAACGACATTATCCAGACGCCTCACTATGCATCTTGCAGAAGGAGCTCCCAAAACCCACATGAAGTCAGAACACCACCACGACCTCACCCGAAAAGACTTAACAGAGAACACCACTATCCTGAAACAAGAACCAAACCGGACGAAACTGTTTATACACGAAGCAGTACTTATCAGAAGCATGCAACCGGAGATTAACAAACAAAGCAACCCAACTATTACACTGAGGCTTTTCTTCTAGCGCTGCAGAGAAGAAGAGCCCGTCTAGTTGTGTCACTATTCTGTCGTAATAATTGAATGAAAAATAATTGTCCTTTCAAAGTAGTTTAGATCGATTTCAAATATGATAGGAGTGTTTTTATAAGTGTTTTAAGTGCTTGATAGTGGAAGATATCACTTCCGAAACGCGTCGCAACGTTAAATGTATACCTAAAAGATGCCAACATTCGGCCAATTAGTAAATCAAATATCAGATTTACAAAAATGCACTCTTCGAGCATTGGAGAATACGAGAAAGAAGCTCGTGAAAACAAGATATGCTATATCTTTTAACAAGTATATATATATATATATATATTTTTTTTTATATATATATATATATATATATATATATATATATATGTTACAGGAAAAGTGCGAAATCCGGGAGTTCGCAAACTCCCTAGGGATTTCGCGAACTCACTGAAACTTCAGTGATTTCGCGAACTACCTGAATGCTTTTCAGGGATTTCGCGAAATCCCTAATATGCCAATATATCATATAGTTTAAATCCGAAGAATTATCCTTCAGTGAACTGATTTTACACACCCCGTCCATGTTTTCTCTTTCTATGATGTATTTTGCTTGATTTTATGTCGGCCTGATATTTATTTTTGAAAATTAATTTACACCCTCGGCTCTATCTCACACCGTGTCCTTGTGTCCGCTGACGAACTATTCGAGTCACTAGCCTTCCTCGAGGTGCATGGTTTATGCAAAATGAGCCGTAGGTGGGAGGGGGGGGTTCAAAACGAACTAGAGATGCCTCTACTTTTTGTCATTATCATCTGTAATGAATATCTTGATTCATTAACAAAGCAAACTCGTGATGGGAAGTATTGTGCCGTAAGAAACGGACAAAGAACTAGTGTACTTTCCCACAGGTCTATTTTAGCTATGTCTATGTTGGAATGTACTACGGACGTCCACAATTTTTCCAATAACAAGATTTTGATACAGGAGGAAGTTCCGGCCTCAAAACCACTCTCGATGTAAGAGGCATTAATGAATCGCATTGCCTGTCATCGTTTGACCATTGCCAAGGCTTTCAGAAATTGTATTGTCGATTCCGGCGGGCTAGCAAATGCACTTCAAGTTTAAGTGCTCCAGCCACGGTCATGACAATAGGCAATGCTATAGCACATGGCAAATATGCGTAACAATTGTATTATTCCGTATCATGTTTATGCCGACAACTATAGTTGTCAGCTTATGTTCAGCTATAGCTGAAACTGTATAACGCTTCTGATATATTGATAAACTGAAAACAGAGATATGGTCTACGTTAATTTGCAGAATAGTTATTTCGTTGTTGCAGCTCTGAAAATTTATCTTAGTATAGCCGAGCCGTACCTGTAAAGATTGGCCAAAATTTTGGAATACATTAATGAACTTAACACCAAAAATAATATAATTTTATTGTATTTCCTTACCTAGATTGTAATACGAAATGGCCATCAGATAAGCAGCATTTCTCTTTTGTGTAGTAATGTGGGTTGTGATATGATAATGATCTCTCTGCAGATGCTGGATAAGTGAGTTGGAAAGAAGCGCTTCAGAATTTAGTCTCTAACGGTACTTCCAGTTGGTGCACCTGACCGACTTCGTACCGAGTACGTGCATTGCGGGGGCGGGGGTTCGGTAACCATTCCCCTTGGGTTTTTCGCAAAGTCTTGAAGATAGCTTTGCGGAGCGCCACTGTACCTAGTAGAGCTTTTTCTGAAGCTTTTTACAACTCTTGTCAAAATTTTCGGTTCAGATCATTTCGGGTCAGTACATCAGTGCAGGTCAAGTGACCTCATCTCAAAAAAGAAGAAAACAACATGAGCAAGAAACAGCTTAATTTATCAATCTAAATTTCATATTGAATAAAGGGCCCACCGAGTACACAAAATGTCTTTTTAGGGTTTCTGAAGTCGATGACCTAAGATCAGTTATGAGTCATGATGTCACCGTTGGATAGGGAACGGGAAAATGGTTTAAACATAATAATTTTGTTGGGAAAGGAGCTAAATTGGATATTTTGACATCATTGGGGTTGTCTTGTCTCTGCAGTTCTAATATGCATTCTAACACAATTTGATATTGACCTGATCCAAGGTCAGGTCAAATCTTAGCTTTGACCTAGAATAGTCACATTATTAATTATTCGACGCCGCTGGCAGAAAAGCTTCAGATAGTGAATCCTTATGTATCGTATCTATTCTACATCAGATGGTAGGACTGAAGAACTGTATTTCAGTTATATTGCCATATCCATATTGTGACATTTTTTAGCTTCCAATGCCCTCAGATTTTACCCGACAAAAGAATGTATAGAACACTTCCTTTAAAGCTTATGCTGTGGTACTTAACACCATTTGCTTTTTTCGCTAACTAGCGTAGTTGTTAGATTTCAGGGGGGCGTAACACACCCCTCGTCAGGGTGAAGGTGGCTCAGACCCCTGGCATTGCGCGTCTTAAAAATTGCATCCCGCGAAACTAGTTTCAGACCCATACCAAACATGTTTGACTGTGACGATTTTGAAACATCAAAAGGCATAGTTATAAGAGACTTTACAAATGATCTTGGTGAGCGGCACCTCATCGGCACCATAAGTCAAAAGACACGTGATGAGTTTGCCAAAATGTGAGCGTCGGGCACATTCTTTTTCGGATGGCGTGGTTTGCTCAAAAGTAAGTGCGTTGCGCCATTGCCGAGCATTTATACCATTTTTCAGTAGCGCAAATATTTCTGCCATTTCTTGAAATGTGTTATACCCAGGTTTATTCTAGTGATCAAGCCATGGATTTCATACAATTTCTTTACCGCATCCGTAGATAAAATTCTATAACAATGCAACCTCCATAAAATACTGTAACGTTATTATTTGATGTAGATTTGATATAAAATAACCGTAGCGTCACATAATTATGAAACGTGACAATAGCGTAGACCACCTTTTATTGAATATTTGGGTAGTTATTCTGACTCCATACACTGCACATGTATAATACTAAATATACAGATCTATCATAGGTGGATCCAGAATTGCCGATCGGGGGGGTAACTTCCCGGGGGGCCATCCGGACCAGGGGAGCGCTACTTTTGAACGGAAAAACTACCAGGTGGGAGCAAAATCGTATCGGTGGGCGCCGATTTTCACATCCCTAGGGACGGGGGATGGAAAGCGACATTTCAGAGTGGCGCCGTGACCATTTCAGGGGGCGCCGAGAGTCGATCGGGGTGAGGGCACCTGCCTTTCTTTGTCCCCCTATATCCGCGTATAAAATATAGCATGAATATAAAATAACCGAGAACCAAATCACAGCGAAGGTGAAGGTGTATTCTGTGGGTGGAGTGTGTGGGAAACAAAATTTCAGGAGTGGACCGGGGCGTTTTGGAACTGCCAGGGGCCAGTGTGGAGGCGCCGAGTGCTGGATTGGTTCCGGAGGAAGGGCGTGGGGGGAGGGCGTACTTACCTTCTTTCTCTCCCGCGATCCACATTTGCAATCAGCAGCAAATGAACGTTTACATTGCAGTACAATATTTATCAGCAAACTCGATAAATTTATTCCTATGACCTCAACGATAAAATTATGACCTTTATATTTAGCTTAAAGCTTTCCATATATTTAGCATAAAACCTCCCTTATACGTGATTATTACGGAAAATGTCCGGTTACTGTTTGAAATAAATCATAAGAACAATAGTCCGCAATCCTGGTTAGTCATCCTTGAGCTGACTAAATGTCAGGGAATTCGCGAACTCCCTGAGTGTTTATCCGGGATCTCGCGAACTCCCTGACTTCTAAGGCCAGGGATTTCGCGAATTCCCTGGTCACCCAGGGATTTCGCGAGCTCCCTAGGGATTTCGCAAACTCCCTGGCTGGTCAGTGATTTCGCGAAATCCCTAGGGGAGTTAGCGAACTCCCGGATTTCGCACTTTCCCTGTAACACATAACACACACACACACACACACACACATACATATATATATATATATATATATATATATATATATATATATATATATATATATATATTTGTATACTTTGGCAACAGGTTTTCAATCAAACATTGATGGTTGAATGCCCGAGCATATGATGCTTTTTTCGCCTGTTTTTATCATTTTTTCCAGTTCTTTGATTAGTCGCTTACTATTGTTGGAAAGTTTATGAATAAAACTCCCGTATATAGAATTGTTTAACATGTTTCGAAAGATTCGACTTTCATCGTCAGAAAAACAATTACACAAAACATGAAAACTAATCAGATGTCGTTCGAATACTGTCCACATTACAAAGAATCTAAGCATACAGATTAACTATTACTACTAGAGAGGAACTGCCTATTCAAATGTTGTGACCAATTGAAGCTGAAACCTGGCTTTTTTCGAGTCAGAAAAATGAGCCGTGATCGCTCGTGAACTTAATCTTTTGGACAATTCTTGCATGAAAATGTAGGTTTGATTCTTTTTTATCTGTGTAAAAGCTTGCATACAAGTAACTTGTACCTATGACCTAAGTCTGAAAACTGTTTAAATAGCCCCAGATGCCTCTCAGAGGTCACAGGTGAAACATTGTGAAATGAGCCTAGAAAAGTGCCCAGGATACTAAGATTTTGATAATATGTGGCCTATTGCACCAAAAAAAAACTACCTAGGTAAAATAAAAAAATACCTAAGTTGAATATTTACCTAGGTAGTTTTTTTCTGTTTCACCAACAAAAAAAACTACCTAGGTAAAAATGCATCTAGGTAGAATTTTCACGAGGACGCTAAACACAGTCTGCGTCCGCCGGATAAAATAGTTGATTGAAATGAAGTCATAATATTGATAATGACATTAAAGTAATTTCTCCGAAGTTTTTCTAAAACACAGAAAATATTAAAACGAAAGTCGTGAAACTGCAGATGCTCGCGCTAGCAATAACATAAGTAAAATAGTGTAGTTGAGCAAACTCGAGCAAACTCGGTGTGTGCAGCGTGTTCAAATAGTTTGTTTTGCAAGGACACGTATTGCAAGAGTATTATCGGAATCAATTTGTCAGAAATTGCAAGGAATTATTAGAGGTGGCTGTTCAGTGACGACGGGTTCGCTGCTGATGTATTCACGCTCTTCATATCATCGATTGATTTTTGATGAAAGTATGGAAGGAGATGACAAGAAGCTTGCTTCGTTTCAACGAATTACAGATTTGGATTTTCAACATGCATATGAGAAATATTTCACAGAACTTCATTTTAGGTTCATCATTGCTGATTATGATCGGAGACAGTGGCATCACGACTCTACTGTAACAACTACTACCAGACATTGAAAGCTCGCCGAGTCAGCACCAGCCCTCCTGATATACCGATGAACAACCTCATTAGTAGCAAAAAGCCCTCTCGCGTTCACCAAGAGCATCTATGCCCGCAGGAACCAGAAGCCGATGTGTCAATCAGAATAAATCAAAATCCATTCGATCCCGCTGGGATCGTGCCGTAAATATTCTACTACAGACTGCGTAAATTCAGTTAATTGAAAAGTGCAAAAGTGATCCTAGTTCCGTCTGATATAATTTTCTAGGTACTCGACTTACAAATGAAGTGAAGATGCCGCAGTACTCATTGATACAATTTACCTCATTTTCTAAATTTGAAGAAGAAAAAATTACATTAGTGACTCCACGGTTGGATATATCGTCCTCGTCCATCGTATATGGCCCCCTCGGTGTTCACATGAAACCAGCATAACAGTGATGGTAGACATGGATATTGGCATGTATGTGTAATATATAGATATATCCGCTGTATAATTTAGGCTATCATTTTAGGCGTGGTAATGATTGTTTTATAGCTTTCCGTATAGTGACAAGTGTTTTAACCCTCGCCCCACCGGGGGGCCATCGATGGCCCCTAAGGTTTTTCGGAATAGCAGAAAACGACGGGCGCAGCACCGCGGTTGAGGGCTCTACCTCTCACTGCATCATTTTCCATCATCCCTGAAATTTTTACGGGTCACCCAAGGTCAGGTCACCAGACGAGGTCAACCAAGGTCCTCACTTCACCTTTAGAGCTCTGTAAGGCTACATTTCAAAGTCGATAATTTGAACTTCCTACACTTCATGCCCCTCAGGGTCTACAGGGTATATCCGGGTTTTTCGATTTCGTGACCTGAGGTCAGGTCCGGGCGACCTCCCCATTGGAAAGCATGGGGAAAGCTATTTATGATATAAAGCCACAAAATGATTGCAAATACTCAGACTGCTCAGAACAACGTTTTGGGACACCCTTTCACGGATCCCAGGGGTCGTATTTGCCTTTGACTTTTCAAGGTCATCCAAGGTCACCAGAGGTCAAAAACAGTATTTTGCATAACTTTTGACCTAATTGACCTAGAACAGTGAAACAAACACCATCGTGTTTGTCTTGTCACGGCTTTCATTTGATATACGGCAGGTCCTTTTTGACCTTTCGTGCCTCGGGTCATATTAGGTCACGAGGTGACCTCGGCGGTCAAACCACTGGCGGGGGGTCTTTCGTTCCACATAGCGGAAAAGTACTGGCAATTTGCTATCAAATGTACTTTACCAGGCCTCAATAGCTCTAATGACATAGAGTTATGCCCGTTTGATTAATCATTGCATATTTGAGTGAAAATAGCCGATCTCGACCTAATTTGACCTCTGGAGGTCAAACCATTGACCTGAGCACTAAAACATGCGAGTATTTCTTACTGATTCCGCAGCTTTCTATTGCACTTGGATTTGCGCTACGCTCTTTTTGGAGTTAGGGGGGGCCATCGTGGCCCCCGGTGGGGCGGTGGCGCCGCCCCGGTGGGTTAACTTTAATACAGTGCCAGCAAGGAACTTGGAACAACAAGGAACAAGGAATGAGTTTCTGAATTCAGCACTTTGGTAGATATAAGCAAGTCAGGTCGAGAACAACGGGAAATAATCATTAATTCATATCCAGCCAATTTTAGCACGTCAAAGTAGCACCAACGTATGTAGCATTCTCCATCAATGTAGCATTCTACCTAGTAAGCTATACTTTAAGAAAAATATTCATTTTCGCCCTTGAACATCCACAAAATGTCCCGCATTGTTCTCATATACCAATAACCTAGCCGGCCACGACCAATGCCAGACATGAACTGCAAAGTTCCAAGGCTGAAAGTTGTTTTACCCTCCTCTGAGCATAGGTAAATTTTTGGATCATATTTACCTTCTTTTGACAATCTTTGCGCGCGTGTGACGTTTGTTTGGAACTACTTTCAAGTTTGGTGCAACAGAAAAAACTACCTAGGTAAATTCCGAAAAAAATACCTAGGTATTTTTTCTAGGTAGTTTTTTCTGCTCGCGCGTTGGTGCAACAGAATTTAGGTAAAAATATTTTACCTAGGTGGTTTTTTTGGTGCAATAGGCTAATGAAGGTAATTTCAGCTGTATCTACAAAAATACAGCTCAATTTTTGTTTTTTTCCCATGTATTTCCAATGGAGAGGTCAATGTCTGTTATTGACCTTAGGTTATCGATATGGAAAATCTCTAAATATATATTGTAGCACTCGGTGGGGCTATTATGTGTTATAAGTTTCAATCCGATAGATTCACCCGATTCTTACTTTTGCCACTTAAACATGTTTTGAGGCAAGGTCACTTGAACTGCACTGTTGACCTGACCTGAGGTGACCCAAAATTAAAATGTTAAGGAAAATTGCGAAATTGATCAAGGATAAAGTGTGCCAAGTACGGCGGCGCTTCGTGCCGCCGGAAAAACTTGAGAGGGTGTTCAAACACCCCTCACCGGGGCGAGGGCTAGAGCAGTTTATCTAAAGGTATCTTAAAACCGTCTATGATGGCAGGCATACACTATGCCTTAAAACTAATAGCCACCCGCCTCTTATAACAAACATTTATGCCATAGACATCCCCTTGCAAAATTTTACTAATTGGTGCTTAAAATTTGGCTAGAATATGTTATGATAGGTTAGAACTATGTAGAACATGATAGGCTTAGAAGTGCAATAGACAGTGGCCTGTTCTGGCTTAGAAGTGATGGCTTAGAAGTGCCATAGCCCAATTCCTGTTTTCCCATGCATTTCCAATGGAGAGGTCATGATTTGTACCTGACCTTAGGTCATCGATATTAAAAATCCCGGAATTTATGTTGTAGTATTCGGTGGGCCCATTATGTTGTAAACGTTTTAACTCGATATACTCACCCTTTTTTTACCGATGCCACCTTTAACATTTTTTGGAGGTGGTCATTTAACCTGCACTGGTGACCTGACCTAAGATGATCCAACCTTAGATGGAAGATACAGCTCGACCAAAGAAAACTGTATCATACGACCCCCTCCTCACCTACCTAAATTTTCATAAATGGTTCTAAGAAATATGCGTCCCACAAACATATGATGGAGACGATGAAGGACGAGGAAGTGTTAACATGCGCCTGATGGAGCAGGTGCGACAGTGATCATGGCCGCGTAAATAGAATAGCTATTTTTTTAAAGGAAACAATGAGATAGAGACAATACATCGGAATGATTTGTGAATTAAGTGTGGTATTTTTTAAACCTTCTACCCAAAATTTAGTAGAATTTTCCGCTGGAAATGACATATATCAAGAGCACGAGCGCCTGAAGATGATATTTTTTACTTAATAAAAGCCAGATTTCAGCTTCAATTTTCTTCAACCGGGTATAGGAATTTTGATTGGCAGTTCCTCTCTAGTAGTAATAGTTCATCTCTATGAATCTAAGCTTTATGAATTCTTCACTAAAAACACTGCAAATGGTTATGGGACACTTTCAACAAGCTGAAGTTAGCTAGGCTGGAGAGAGAAGAAATATATTTAAGTTTATGGGTTAAATATCTTTTGCGAATATAGAAATTACACGAACGGTATCGCAAAAATTAAAATACTATGTAAGGTTACGATCAAATTCATACACAATTCATAATGACAGCCAAATACAAAAAAGCACAATGAATGAAGGAGTGAATGAAGATGAATAACTTAAAGTGAAACTGCGAGACATCATGCTGAATACAGCATCAGAAGGCGCTGCCGAAAAGGTGTGTCTCAGCAGTAAGCTTGAGCTGTTTGTTGATCACTGGTAACTCTTGGTTTACCCAGAGAGCTTCCAGGATCCAAAGCTTTTGCTGGCTGGAGTTTGAGTCTAGGACTGTCACATTATCCTCTAAGTCTTGCCTAGATATTTGGTGTTTGTATTGGTCCATCATGTACTGGTACGGGGCGTGTCCACCCTGGAGGTGCATGGTCATGCGGTGAGATAGCGTTGTTGTTGTGGCGCCTATGTAGTCTACAGGTTCTGGACGGCGTTTGCAATCGCTGTGCGGGCAGGAGAACCTATAGACTACATTTCGTCGCATGTAGCTATTCTTCTGGTGCAGGTTATTTCGTATCACCAGATTTGATACTTACCGGTTCTTGTAATAGATCATGAGTTGGAGATTGGATCTTTCTTGCACAGGCCTGACGTTTTCTCTGATGATTGATTTTAGAACTCGCTCATCAAGCTTATAGGTTGGCGATATTAGGCCTTCATAGTAAAGCTTGATTGGCACTGTTGTTGGGTGTGTCGCGTGGTTTTCAGGCCGCTGGTGATGGTCAATTAGGTCCTGGGTCTCCTTATCGACTTCTGTGTTAGAAAAACCGTCGTTGATCAGCATTTGCTTGATGGTGTTGAGTTCTTCGTCGCAGGCGCTCCAGGTGCTACAGTACTTCATTGCGCGGCGAATGTAGGCTCTTATGGTACCTTTGTGATATCGTTCAGGACATTCACTTGCGCCGTTCATGCACCGTCCGATGTTGGTGGGTTTTCTAAACACTTTTGTTTGAAATTTTCCGCTCGAAGCATCGATGTCGAGGTCTAGCAATGGAAGTTTTTGGTTGACGCCGTACTCAATTGTGAATCTGAGGACAGACATCTCTTCGAGTGCACTTTTGAGGGCTTCCAGGTCTTCTTTGGTTTCTGTTTGACAGAATATGTCGTCTACGTATCGGCAATAGATGCTGGGTTTCTTCTCCACAGATTCGAGCACTCTATTTTCCACATCACACATGTACGCGTTCGCAAATAAGCACCCCAGTGGAGAGCCCATGGCTACCCCGTCGATCTGGGTATATAGCTGCACACGGAGGCTGAAAAACACAGATTCAGTTGTGCATGCGTGAAGCAGATTCCTGAGGAGCTCGGGTGATATTTTTAGAGGTGGAAGGCGCGGGTGATGGAATATATTGTTTATGATGATGTCGATGGTCTCACTGACAGGCACGTTGGTAAAAAGATTCTCTACGTCCAGAGACGCGAGAATGCCTGTGGGTTGATTACTGTGAATAATGTCGACGAAATCAGTGGTGGACTTTAGAAAGTACTTAGCTGGTGTAGTGATCGCTACCTGTGCCCGCCCCTGCGCGGGGCCAGTGTGCCTGCCCTCGGGCGGGCCAGTGACATCACAGTGGCAGACCGGTGACCGGAACGCGCGGGCGCCGGCAGTCGCAATCTGAGTACTGCCAGTGTGAGACCTCGGCTCTCTATTGTTCAATATGTGATACTAACAATATAGCTATGCCAAGTGAAGATTCGCGTTTTCCGGCCGAGACCACATCATGGCGCAGCCGGCTAACTAATTACAATCATTTACACTTGTGCCAGTAGTTCTTTACTTACGAAACTACGCGTCAACATGGCAACTTCTGACGATTCCAAGCATCTGGTCTCTGCCGCGATCGATCCCCTTGGTAGTGATGACCTGTCGCCCCGCGAACGCCAGCCAGCAGTGGTTCAACGGCTTCGCCTACGTGATGTACCACCGGACCGGCTGGATGTGACGGCGGATCGCGGTGACGCTTTCTACCTCTGGAGGGAAAGATGGGACGACTACGAGGTGACGTCACGACTGCGTGAAGAGGAGTCGCGCATGCAGCTTGCGCAGCTCCGCGCTTGTCTTTCGGATGAAAGGCTCCGCGTGTTAAGAAACCTTCCAATGACAGCAGAAGAACGTGGCAGCATCGACACAATTTTGCGTCACTTGGAGGCATACGCCGTAGGTCAGGTAAACGAAATCGTTCAAAGGCTTCATTTCAATAGCAGAGTTCAGTCAGAAAATGAGTCTTTTGGTGATTTCGTAACGGCTTTGCGTGATTTTTCCCGCACATGTAACTTCTGTGTCACATGTAACGAATCACTAATCAGAGATAGGATCGTTTTTGGCCTGAGGTCGCATGAGACTGTGCAAAAACTCTGCGCTATGCCTGGCTTGTCGCTGCCGAATACCTTATCCGTCTGCAGGGCTCAGGAGGCTGCGTCACGGGACGCAGCACAGATCCGCGGCGCTGTCGCCGCCTCTGCCTGCCGGCTTCACGACGGCCGGGCTCGTGACGTCACCGGCCGTGACGTCAGCCCGCCGCCGGAAGCATCATCTGACTTCTGCCGGGCCTGCCGGGACAGCAGCCGTTACCCAGCCAGAGGCCATGGCAGCCGTGGCGCCGGGCAGCGGTCACCGGTCCGCACAGGGTCGGGACGGTGCGACCGCTGTGGACGGAAACCCCATCGGCGCGCGGAGGACTGCACCGCGCTTGGACAGGAATGTCGTCGGTGTCTGAAGAAGAATCCCTTTGAAGTGGTGTGCCGGTCGTCACCCGCTCCACGCGCAGCAATGAGGAGCGTCGCAAATGACTACGATGACGATGACGTCGAACATGCCGCACATGACGGTGGGTTTGCATCCGCGATCGTCGCCGCCACTGGATCCCAGCGGGCCCCAAGGATCGTCGTCAACGCCCGGGCCCTCCCCAGAGGCCGCCGCGTCAACGTCAAGGCACTGCCTGACACCGGTGCCGACATCACTGTCACCGACCCAGAGTTCGTCCGACAACTGGGAGATTATATGGAGAATCTGGCCCCGAGGACCACGAATCCACGCGCCGCAGATGGCCGAGTAATCAAATCGGCCGGCATCCTTCCAGTCGTCTTCGCACTGGGAGAAGCCGAAGTGGAAGAAGATGTGCACATCCTCACTGGAGTGGAAGGAGTTCTTCTATCCTGGGACATCACCAAGAGACTCCAGCTCATCCCAGAGGACTACCCGAAGCAGATGCAGATTGGTGTGAAGCACCACGCTGTGGCCCATGTCCACGACATTGCCACGCCTGCACGCAGTCGGAAGGTTTATACACACGTCCCAGCTCGGCCACGGGAAGGGACGTCGACGCCCCCGGCCGAGCCGACAGTGAAACGCGTCATTGGAGGCTCTGAGACCAGTTCAACGGTGGCGTCTTCGGCTACTACACCGCAGCACTCACTATCTACCATCGATGAGCTTTCCAGAGAGTTCCCCAAGGTCTTCGATGGCCACATCCGCACAATGCCGGGAGAGGAGTTCCGCATCGAGCTCCGAGACGACGCACGCCCCTTCTGCGTCACCACCCCGAGAAGAGTCCCGCTGTCTCTTTGGGGCCAACTTAAAGAGGAGCTGGATCGCCAGGAGTCGGAGAACGTCATCCAGCGCGTCACAGAACCGACGTAGTGGTGCTCCGGCATCGTCGTGTCGTCGAAGAAGGACGGAAAAAGCATCCGGCTCTGTGTGGATTTGTCACATTTGAACATGTTTGTTCGACGCAAGAGATACCAGTCTCCGACGCTACTGGAAGAGGTCTCATCGATCACCGCTTCAGAAGCACGCTGGTTCACCGTCTTCGATGCGCTGAAGGGCTACCATCAATGTCCTCTCGCCCCCGCCAGTCAGCTGCTAACCTGCTAACCAGCTTTATCACTCCTTTCGGGAGGTACGCATACCTGCGCACCCCGTACGGAGTCACCAGCATCAGTGAACACTACAACAGAAGGATGGACGAAGCCTTCGAAGGACTACAACACTGCCGCAAGGTGGTCGATGACGTCATCGTCTTCAGCCGGACCAAGGAGGAGCACATGCTGCACATTCGTCAGTTCCTGACCCGATGCCAGGAGAGAGGCATCTCGCTCAACCTAGCTAAGGTTCAACTGGCCCAGCAGTCGGTGAAGTTTGCTGGGTTCGTCGTCTCCGAGACCGGATACACTCCTGATCCCCAGCTGACCAAGACGCTCTCACAGTTTCCTAGCCCAACAAACGTGACGGAGATAAGAAGCTTTTTCGGGCTCGTCAACCAGGTGTCTCAATTTGCTGAAGATGTCACTGGACTCCTGGGACCGCTACGCCCATTGCTGAGCTCCAAATTCGACTTCACCTGGACTGAAGAGCACCAGCGCGCCTTCGACGCCGCCCGGGCAGCGCTGGCGTCTGTCCCCTCCCTGGGCTTCTATGATCCCGGCAGACCAACCTCACTCGAGACGGACGCCAGCCGCCTGAAGGGGCTGGGGTTTCTCCTTCGTCAACAGCAGCCGGACGGGACATTGAGAGTGATCCAAGCCGGTTCCAGGTTCCTTACAGACTGCGAGAAGCGCTACGCCGTGATCGAACTGGAACTTCTAGGCGTGGCCTGGGCTGTAAAGAAGTGCCAGCTCTTCCTCTCTGGACTGCACTTCCAGATTGTCACTGACCATCGGCCTCTAATTCCGATCTTGAACAGCAAGACCTTAGCTGAGATCGAGAACCCTCGCCTTCAGCGTCTACGAATGAAGATCAGCTGCGTGGGAACCTTCTCAGCCTCCTGGAGGTCTGGATCCACTCATCAGGGGCCTGACGCCCTGTCTCGGTCACCTTGCCAGCGGCCGGAGGAAGAGGATGAGCTCGGCGAGGACGAACATGCGGCCAACATAGCCTCCATAGTCACTGCGGAAATGTACAAGAGCAAGACAGACATCCGCCTGGAGGAGGTGCGTCGAGCAGCAGTTGAAGATCCTCAGATGCAGCTTCTAGCGACTACAATCCAGCAGGGATTCCCTGACTCCCAAGTCGCTTCTTCCAGAGCCTCTGCGTCCGTATTGGTCCGTCCACGAACGTCTCAGCGTAGACGACGGTTTAGCTGTGTGTGGCTGCCACCTGGTGATCCCTCATCGCCTCTGGCCTTCAGTATTAGCCGCCCTCCACGACAGCCATCTTGGAAAGGAAAAGACTAAGGCGCGGGCCAGGCAGATCGTGTACTGGCCCGGTATGGACCGGGACATCGACAACTTGGTCAGATCATGTCAACTCTGCCAGTTCAGCAACGAGAGATCCTTCTGCGCAGGCCCCCAGCAACGAGACCGTTTGAAGAGATTCACCTGGACTTTGCCGACCAGGCTGGTCACAAGTACTTAGTTGTGGTTGACCAGTACTCAGGATGGATCGAGGTGGTCGATCTGGGATCCAGTGCGACTGCCAGGAAGCTGATGGCCGCTCACCGAGACATCTTCTGTTAAGTCGGAGTGCCAGACACCGTGGTCTCTGATGGGGGACCTCAACTGACTTCATCTGCCTTCCAAGATTTCCTGCAGCATTGGCAAATCCGTCATGAGATTTCGTCACCGATGTACCCGCAGTCGAACGGCACCGCAGAGGCAGCCGTGAAGACCGCAAAGAAGCTCCTGCGCAGATGCTGGGACCAACAAGCGCGACAGCTGAGTTCAGAGCGATGGACTCGCGCAATCCTTCAATTTCGCAATACGCCGGGGCCCAGCGGCATCTCTCCAGCTCAGCTGGTGTATGAGCGACCGGTGCAGGAAGCTCTCCCCGCTCACCGACGAGCCTTCGCCGCACCATGGCAGCACAAGACCGACAAAGCTGAGGTATCCGCAACTACAAGAGACGAACGTGTGGAGAAAGCCTACAATCAACGCGCTAGAGATCTGCCTACCCTACAAGTCGGCAACCAAGTGGCTTTGTGGGATCCACGCACACGCCGCTGGGATCGTCACGGTGTCATCGCGGAGCAGCAGCCACACCGTCGATACCTCATCCGTCTCCGGATTGGCCGAGTCCTGGCCAGAAACCGACGTCACATTCGACGCCGATTTGCCTACGCGTTGCCAGATCACCAGCAAACTACTCTTGAAGCACCAGGCTACATAGATCCGGCTCAGATGGAGGGAAACGATATCGCCTCCGGTCAGCGAGAACGCGGCGAGAACTCATCCGCCGGTGATGGCGCTCATGCAACACCAGCCGAGGTATCCGAGGAGTGTCGGCCACCTCGGCGATCTCAACGTGCCCGATGCCGACCGTGGTGTCTCATCGAGGAGATATGAGTGGTCTCTGGTTATAAGTTTTGGTTTGATTTATGCTTAGCTAATTTGTTTTGTTATGTTCCTCTCCAGTGTTGTTCGATGTCCTGAGGGGGAGATGTAGTGATCGCTACCTGTGCCCGCCCCTGCGCGGGGCCAGTGTGCCTGCCCTTGGGCGGGCCAGTGACATCACAGTGGCAGACCGGTGACCGGAACGCGCGGGCGCCGGCAGTCGCAATCTGGGTACTGCCAGTGTGAGACCTCGGCTCTCTATTGTTCAATATGTGATACTAACAATATAGCTATGCCAAGTGAAGATTCGCATTTTCCGGCCGAAACCACATCAGCTGGTATGTATGGAGTGACCAGCTGGTTCAGTTTCTTAGAAAGGAGGTAGGTGGCAGTAGGAATCTGGGAGATGATTGGGCGTACCGGGTTCCCGGCCTTGTGAGTCTTGATGTTGCCATATGCATAGCCAGGTTCATATTCGCCTTGAATTTCAGCAAGTTTGATGTCATCTTGCTTACTGTTGACGGAGCGGATTATACGGTTCACTTTTGCCTTGTGGGACTTGATGTTGTTAGACGTTCGTTTGAACTTCGTTGTGTCGTTGAGGACGGCATCCATCTTGCTCAGGTAATCTGCTTTATTCATGA
The DNA here is from genome assembly GCA_034440635.1 of Lepas anatifera. Taxonomy (NCBI): domain Eukaryota; kingdom Metazoa; phylum Arthropoda; class Thecostraca; family Lepadidae; genus Lepas; species Lepas anatifera. Next base: position 999,740 of record JAOTON010000074.1, read on the forward strand.
TGACATACAATGACGACTTGTCAGCCCTCCGCACCACAATTTCTTCATTTTCACGGAGCTCCTTCGCAGCGTTTCGTAAGTCCCGGGTAAGTAGGGCGCTCTTTTCGAGTTCCTGATCTTTTTCCCTACGCTGCCAGAAATCGTGGTGCGGAGGGCTGACAAGTCGTCATTGTATGTCATCATGAATAAAGCAGATTACCTGAGCAAGATGGATGCCGTCCTCAACGACACAACGAAGTTCAAACGAACGTCTAACAACAT